>WURS02454128.1:0-14000 GCA_011762765.2 Rhinocypha anisoptera
GGAGGGAGTGGAGGAGATTGGTTAAGTGGGACGGAGGGGTTGTAAAAATCGGGCAAGTTTTACATCTCGGGCGGTTGTAGGAGTTGGGCGGGATTTTGATGGTGGGGGAGGATTTGAGGAGAGGTCGTGTTTTTTTAAAGATGTCACCCAGATTAGGAGGACGTTTGTAGGTGACAGAAGGGCATTTTGGAAAAACATCTGAGGTGAGTCTATTGTTGGAGAGAATGGGAAAAAGATCTTTAATTATTTTTTTGAGGATCTTTAATTTTTAACCTTTGATCTTTAATTATATATATATATATATATATACACACACACACACATAAATAGGGACACTTAAAAGAACTCAGACATGATTCTTTTAAGTATCACTTTTTATGATTCTATTTTTGAATATTAGTTCCTTTACAGTTTTATCCCTCATGTTTACGAACACTTTTTCCCTTGTACGTTAATCTCGGTCGGATTAGACTGGTCGGCAGGGTATCCGCTTGCTACCCGCGGGATCAAGGTTCGCTCAGGGTATGGGTGTTTTTAATCGTAAATTTTAAGGTGAAATGCTTGAGAGGAACTTACGAGCCTAATTTCGCCTGAATTAAAAAGACAAATTTATTTTTAATCGGTATGGGAATCAATCTTTACCTTATGATGTTCTTAAGTCATATAGCTTATATTACTGCATATCGGGATGCCTACTTATTTATAATTTTAATACGTAACAACATTTATTAATTGAAAATATCACCAACGAAGACTTATTTGATTAAATTGAAAGGCACAGGGAGTATATGATTAGTCTTTGTATAAAAATTATAAATGATGAAAAGAAATTTTCATGTCATGTCATTTTATATCACGATTCATGTCTTAAGCTTAACGCCATGTAGTTAAGTTTTGCATAGACTAAGTTTCTGAATTTTCTTTGATATTTATTATTTCATGGATGTCATTTTAAGCGTAAGATATCATTGATTTTCTCATAGAAGGTATACGTTTAGTTGTTCAAGATCCCAATATAATCATTACTAGAGAGATGTCAGAAACCGTGGAAAAATCCTCTCATTCCTGTACCTCTTGGCTGAAAAATTGAACGTAATGAAAATTTGAGAAATAAATGATGAAGAATTAATATGAACTGTTCCAAAATCTGACTCATATTTTTTAATGCAGTATACTTTTTTACATTACTTTTGATATTCATCATGCGTTATGATACACGATTTTAGGTTTATTAAATATGGGAGCATAATTCAGGAAATATTTCATGGACGCATGCCGTCGCAGACAATGAACCTGAGAATCCTCTTAAGAATGGCTAAGTATTTTTAACACAGACGAAAATCTAGTTGAGAACACCGATACGCTCGTAAAACTTGAGCAATGAAGAACCTCGAGCGCTTCCTTTTATGAGAATGCCGATTCACGAAATCGCTCGCGATCCACCATCCTCTATTCCGCCTTCCTTTGGCGCTCCTTTTTCACGCCATCTATCCTTCCTCATTCCTCCCTTTGCTTCACTCGTTCCGAAACATGGTGAAATAATTACGCTGGTTTCCCTTTCTTCCCCTTACCACTCCTCGCCACAGAAACTGCCGTCATTTCTTACTTCCCGCTACCAGTCGCGCTAATCCTCTCCCTTCCCCACTTCCCCCCTCCGCCCCTATCTTACCGTGACTACTAAAACCCCAACCGCCTTTCACCCTGGAAAACCCCCGCCCCTCTCTTACTCCTCAGACTAGGAGACCCAACCGAGTTGCGTGCACTCGCTGAGGCGCGGGTGTGCGTTGGTGGAACAAAGGGGCTGGAAAAGGAAGGGTGGGAGCAGAAGGGGAGAACGCCCACTCCTCTCCCTCTACCCTCGGTCCGCCCCGCTTTTCCAACCCCTGCTCCCCTTTAACCTCCACTCCACACCCCCTTCTCCCCTGTCTCACTTAAGGACTGCTATAGAGGGGGGGGAAGTAGGAATAAAGGAGGCGGTGCGTGAGAGGGCAGTAAGAAACGACGGCGAACCAGTGGAAGAATGAAAATGGACGGGGAGAGCTAAGGCAAGAGTTTCCGTGTAAATCATGCGAGATGGAGTGAACTACTCCCCATATATTAAGAGTAACAGAGAAAATTAGGAACTCTGGGTATTTTGGAGAAGCACAGGAAGATGTAGTTGAGGTACGATATATCATTTTGCTCCAAAATGTTAGCGATAGGGCCTCAATTCATCAAAAATGTCCAGGTAGCCGTGCGGTTAAAATAGACAGCGTTACCCACCTTTATATATTTATGAAACCATATCATATTTTCGTTGAGATTACTGACAAAGCCAAATAAACTGGATTGGCTTGATACACCTGATGATGACTCGGGTAGTGTAATAAAGTTCTTTTATGTGAAAAAACAAAGTATTCCTTCAAAGTAAAGGCAAATAACCAAATTTTTATCTTTGTCTGTCAAAAGAAAAATGTTATTCTTATTAAAATAGATTTATAACACATCATTATTATGTTACTGAAACCATCCACATTACAGAATGTAATTAAAGTGTTGAATATAAATTGTTTTTTTGTAAATATATTATGACTATACAGTCACATGGATTATATACTGTCAATATTAACGCCGAACATATCATATTAAAAAAATAATCGTAAAATTGGCAATTTGACATCATATCCCAGTGGATAGAACTCCTGGTCAATTAAAATATACCTTGGTTACGTAATCAGATGACTTGTGGACAACACAACTACAACCAAGCTCGAAGTAACTCGAAGTCTTAGTGAAAGACAAAAAACATGAACTGTAAATCAAAAGGATGATGGAAACGCGGGAATAATAGTGTAGTCATCTCTGTTGGGCAGATTAACTTACGTGGTTAAGAACATTTTCATCTATATTCTGTTTTTCAGTTCGTTGTCTTTAAAAGGCAAGGTACTTTGGAGTCAGTCTTTACCAGTCACCATTCACCACCACATTCAGTCACCTTCTTTTTCCCTAAATAATCTTTTCCAGAGGCATCTAATTCACTTTAAATGACGAAAACGGAATTATTATGTAGTTCTATATGTACTTAGTTCTTTTCCCGTTAATAGAATTAATCACTCTTTATTATGTCTAACTATTATTTTACGTCTTATCTTTTAATTTCAGTTATTTTTTTCTTATCTTAATTAAATATTTTTTCATCACTGAACTTTGGATTAGGTTCCGTGATTCCGTCTTGAGGGAAAACATATATAATTGCCCTAATTTTATAGCTGTTAAACATATCATTCATCCATTAATTTTAACTTTATAAATACCCATCAGGGTTCCTACTACATGAGCATATAATGAAATATTTCCAGGAAAAAGTTCTCAATTCTTCCTAAAAATTCACCTAAATCGCTATCCAGGAAAATATTTTTATTGTGAATTGTCATCCACAAAATTAGGAACTATTTTCACAATAACAAACGTTTCCTTAAAAATGTCGATAAAAATCCTCATGGCCATTACAAATCTAACATGAAACGTAATTACTTTATATTTTTCTGGAAGTACTTCTGACTCATCCATCAACCATGCAGAAAAAATATCTTTATTACGAACGCGATCTTCCAACCTTCAGGTCTCCTATTTTTTTATTCTGTCCCTTCTCATCGAAAGACCCTCAATTTCCTTTCACGCCTCTCCTCTTCCAACATCTTCTTTTCCTTGCTTCTTCCCCCAGAACTCCATGTCTTCCCAACCACTTGATCATGACCATTTTCCTCCCTCCACCCAGTTCTCACATGCCCCCTCACACAGTGGCACCCTTCACTCTGTGCGATCCGTGCCTTAACTCCGCGAGAAACGATTTGATCGCGCGGGTCGTCGTGTGACACTCAGCATCTCGGGAAACCCCTGAGAAGTTTCCCTGTCACTCGTAAAGTGGAAGAGCACCTACTCCCCACCCGGTGGCAAACACCCTCGAATCCCATGGAGACGAATTCCACCTTTTCTCCCTCTCCCTCCCTCCTACTTTCCTCACACTCCTCTCCAGCCTCGCCTCCCACCACTCTACGTATTTGCCACACTCGATCCTCCTGGGGTATCACGAGGTCTCCCACTCCACACTTATTAACTCCGGTTCCCAGGCGAGTCTCACACACACCAACCCTAAAAACTTCACCTTCCCCGCCCGTCCCCCGTAATTTCACTACCCTTCCTGTCTGCCTACCAGTCCACCAACTCTCCTTCCATTCCTCCCCCTCCTCTTATTCATTTCCACTTTTTCTTCCCGCACTCTCAAGGGAGAGTGAGAAGAGCGAGAGAGTGGGAATCGGGGAAGTGGGGGAGGAGCGGGCCTCGGAGTGGGGGCTCCTGCGCAAATGAGGCTAGCCGAGGAGGGAGTGGGGCGTACAGGGGAGTCACCGACTCCGCGTCACACGCAGTCGTTTCCCAGAGCACAGCATATCACGTCATCTACACCCGACCACGGTCCCACCCCACACCCAAACCGTCTCTCCGCTGCCCCTTAAAACTCTCTCCCACCCCTGCTCCCTTCTTCGGCTTCTTCGACTCAGTCATCACTTTGCTGCGCGGCCGACTTGGTTCCCTCCCCCTATTCTCTGCTTCACTTCCTTGTCCCGTCCCTTTAGTCTCACTTCACTTTTCCGCTCCGTCCCCACCTCTTCTTTTCTTTTTCTTTCCAGCAAAAACAATTTCTCATAATGGCTCCGTTTACAGTTTCTAGATTGGTAAACGTTAGCCTAAAACCATGGGATTTTACATATTCCATTCATGTTTAAACAAATGTCCTGCCCTTAATTCCAATATATTTAGTACTATTCTCTTCGCAAATACGTCTAAACAATAATGATGGGAAAGTTTATTAATTACTAGTGACAGTCTCGCCTATAAAGCTATGTAGACTAAGTAGGACCCGAAGTTTAGTTCCAAGTAAAATAAGTTGTGTTATTATAATTATTATTGTCACAAACTAATCTGCGCCTTTTTCTAAACTATACTGCAATAACGTGTACCAGTAATATATTTCAATTGGATTGCATTACCCTCTTTCTTTAACAGTAAACACCTCATTTTGTATTGAAGAGGTGGAAATTATAGTTTCGGAGCTAAAAAAAAGCTCGAATGGCGTAAATTGTAAAACCATCCAGATTGAACACCGTTTGGATGCTGTGAAAAGGCTTGAAGTAGTGTAAATAGGAGGACATCCAATTATAACCCCAAAAAACATATTTCCATAGCAATAGGAACTTCTTGTGAGTTGTATTGAATTCTTAGATTGTATAATAGGGACAGAAACAACAAATTGTAGCAAATGGCAACCCAATGTTGTAAAATTCTATAAGGTGTATTTCTATCCTAATAATGGAATTAATGGATTTAATGGAGTGGTAATAATGGAATTAATGAATTTCTCGGAGGTAGAATAATAAAGATAGTTTTAGGTTTTTCCTTTGAACGATGAAATGAAGTATTTTAACCTTTTCTTGGTCGTTGTCGATGGTCGAACACTAATATAGCCGAACGTTTCTTATTTTCCAAACCTATTTGAAGCTCTTTTCTACAAGACACTTTTCATCGTTTTCACTGAATTCCATCGCTTACACTGTAACACTAGAATTTCCTCATTCAATGTTATTTGTTTATAATTATATATGAAAATTAATCTCTTTTTATTAATCATAAAAACAGGTTTCATTTTATTTTAAATTTTTATTAAATGGCCTAATAAAATATATTTATAAATACATAAATTCATATTTATTTTCGCTATTTCATAAAAAAATGAGGAAAAGAAATTAGTGCTATTGGCCCTAAACGATTAGGCATTACCTTAATGATGACTTACTGATAGCAATTTGTTTGTGATTCCCTTACTTATAGAATGGATGTTCTTCTTAATTACCTTTATTATCCATAATAGAATGTGCCCGCCCCATTTGTGCATAGATTTGTGAAGTCAGACTTCTCGGTGTTGACAAATAACTGTGACATATTTAATATTTTCAGTATTTTTGGACAATAAGCATGGCTATAATTGGAAAACCGATTAATTTGTATTTTTCTTATAAGATTTTATCCAAATACATGCTAATAGAGTGCGTGGCTACTGAACGGGGGGCTTGAGTGTTCTAGGTGACATCTATTTACAACTCTGGCTAAACTCAAACTGGGTAATTTTCTTACTGTCTGTCCTTCCTGAAAAGTTACAAGAAGATCAGGAATATAAACTGATCTCCCTACCATACAGTTTGTTGAACTTAGCTTTACTCCAGAGTGACCCCATCTATCAAAGCGACCTGATGTACGAGTTATGAGGTATGAGCTATGGTTTTGGTAAGTCTTAAGAGCAGGAGTATTTTTGAAAAACTCGAAACATATAAGAAAGTGAAGAACATAGCAAGTATTTCCCATTTATGGGGAATCTCAGTCTTCCGTATTGGCTTTCCTATGTGAAGGCATTTCTCCCGTGAGACGTGGTCCCTTTTTGAAACCACTGGTTGCCGCTGAAACTGCTATTATTGACAACAGCAGTTCCATACTGGAGGAAGTGTGACGAGAGAGAACAGTTGATGTAGAGAAAGAGTGAAAGAGAAAGATTTGAGGAAGATAGGGTTGGGAGACGGCGACACAAAAATGAATGGAAAAGGCAGGTGAACGGAAGAGTTTCTAGGGGGTGCGCTGCAGAGAGACCCATGCTCTTCGATTTTGGCCAAATTGGGAAGACCCCTAGAGTAGGAAGGAAGTATTACCAAGCCAAAACCATTCATTATCTTATTAAACGTTGTCATATTTTAAACCGTGGCACAATAGAGTATTTTCAAACCACCTCTCTATGATGATAAAAAGTTGAAGACTTTGGGTACTGGTTACAACCCTTCATCTCCAGAACGAAGGTGTTTTCGTGCATTTTTGGATAAATTCCTGGATGTAATATGTCTCCGGATCTCTAAGATAACTAAGGAGTTATTATCCTTATCAATACGTTTCATTACCATATGGCTTACTCATTATTATTTTTAAACTTTTGCCACTTGTTGTGCAGTGTAATTCAAAATGATTTTTTCAGAAAGGACAAGCCGTAGACCAAATACATAAAAATCTAATAGCAATAAGACATTCGACTTGTAAAACCGGGACTCTGTGTAACTAGTAAGTGGTTACTTGTAACAACGCCCAATTCCGCAAAGTGAAGGACGTTAAGAAGATTTGGACCAACATATGTAACATAGCCTCATAAATCTAAATGATCACCTGAATAACACCAGGATTATTCTCAGTAAAAGTGAAACACCACTTAAAGTGTCAACTCAGATAAGATTTGCGCTCTCTAAAACGCCATCTCGGATAACTCGTACACCAGTACGAGGCATGACTTTACTGAGGTATTCGGAAGGTTTATAGCGGTGCAAATCAATGTAAAGTTAGAAGGAATTCATACTTATGGCACACAATTTTGAGCAACCTCTTTCACGTGAACATTTTCAATAACGATTGTGTGCGGTGTTAAGATCAAAGACATAATACAAAATTCAGATTAAAAAACTTCGTTCATAAAACGATATAGCAACCTCGATTTCCACCGTTGATTTCAAAGTAAATAAATATTTTAATTTTGAATTTAGAACAGAACTAATTTAGGCTGGGACTATCTGATTTTATTTACATAACAGTTGGGCATATTGAGACTGACGATAAGTGATTAGGCTGTTATAAAAACAACTTCATTATGCTAACTGAAATTGTGCGATAGATCTGTAGGTCCAACCATTTACTGATACGCCGAAACTTCGGTTCTCAACAATTTGGTTTCATCTACTAGTGAATTTCAGAGATTTCAACGCTCGTATATCCATATAATATGTGTAGTTATAAACTTATGTAAGTATGTTTGTGTGTGTGTGTATATATATATATATTCATTGCGAAATAAATTTGCAACTTTCCACTGAATATGATAATTCCATGAATCTTTCTTTATTCCACAACATCACGCCTGAATCTTCATCACACATATAGATGTTTATATATATATATATTCGATATATAACATAATGAGTTCACACACGTGAAAGGATGTTGCCACAAAAACACACATAACAATACATAGGCACAGTTTTATAAAACAAAAAACAATATAAAGACAAGTTTTTTAAATTTTCGGTGGCTGCTGAACCACCTTAATAAGAGACAGGAGATTAGACGAAACTGTGTCTGGGCGTTGGTGGATCATACATATAGGGAACAGGTGAGGAGGGGAACTTCTTGAAGGGGTAAGAGATTGGAAGATGAAGGGTGGGGGGCGGGAAGATTACAAGGTTGAAAGTGAATATGCCTGGCTAGAGAAAAGAAATAGAGATTGGCAGAAGGCGGTGATGTAGGATAATCGATAAAAAGTATCAATTCAGACGAGATTGGTGAACAATGTTTATCCCAGACCGTAGAAACGACTCAGATAAATGAATGCAAGCTGTTTCAAGGGTTTTAAGTGTTATGATTTGGCTGAGGGGGGAAGAGAAGAAAGAATGGATACATTGTAACAATTATCAAAGTCAAGATTATGGAGGGAAGCATGTTTTTGAACCGGAAGGGAAGTTGACGCAGAAGAAGGCTTACGGGAGGCTCTGTGATTGTTTATGCGGATGTTCAGGAGAGTGATACATTGGCCAACATAAAAAGCGAGGCAAATTTTACATTTGGTAGGTAAGAGTACCAGTGGTGGAGGAGGAGGAGGCGGGAAGGGAAGGGAGATATTAAAGAAAATGGTCATGAGGATAGGAAGGCATCGATAGTAGGGGACAGTCTTTGCATCCTGGATGATGACAAGGAGTAGGTGAATTTTTAGGGTGACGGAAGGATTTGAAGAGGGGTTTGGTGATTTTGAGCTTATCGCCGAGGATTGCAGGACGCCTATATGCAATGTAGGGGTGTTTTCAAAGTAAATTATCGGTGGTATGGTTGTTACTTATATACTAATATATAAATATATATACAGACATACATATATATATACATACATATACACTCATACTCGAGCATTAAGGAGGGCCTTAAGAATCCCCGAGATTAATATACACATTCGTCATTCTGTCTGGGATTTATAGGTAATGGTAGTTAAGTGGATAAAGTTCTTGACAAAGTACAGCGGTTCAAGATCTTACTCAAGTTCACAACTCTGAACTTATCCCATTAAAACAAAGATGAGTGATTCTCTAGGTACCAGATCTTCCTGGGAAATACAAAGTGGCACACTGAAAGAAAACTACTCCCTCTTTCCTGGTGTGTGAATTAATACTCAGTTGTGCGTACTTATAGATGAGCTCTGTCCTCACTTATCAAGCTATCCTTCGGGTCGAATTATTTGGTTATTTTTTACGGAATTAAAGTTTAATTAGAAATTTTTATTTTGGTTAGTAAAGGAATATAGTAGGTATCCCATGGATTACCCCCGAAACGGAATAATTCGTGGTGGAAATAAAAAGATAGTTAAAGTTGTCTGCTTTCTAAAGTTAACTTAAAACTACAAAGCTCTAGAATACCATGTAATCTCCGAGATATAGTTTCTATCATCGTTTCGCTTTGGAGAAATGGTTTCTTCGAATCCGTAGAGTGGAAATCAGGATCCTTTTAATCGCTGGACACACAGGATATAGCATGAGAATTGGGGGTGATCCGTTTTCAATATCGCCCGTCCCAACCCTCTCCTTGTATTCAATTCCTCGTGCCTAACCCCCCAACCGCACACAAACACACCCCTACCCCCCCTCGCCCCACCCCTCGCCTCTCTCTTCAGGAAGCCGCGGCGTTCCATTGCCTCCGGCTTCGCAAACCAACCAATCCCAGCCCTCACCCTCCAATCTCCGGATAGCCTTATCCCCTGTCCCTTTGCTCTGTCCTCTCCCCCGCCTCCACCCCCCCACGCCTCCTCCACCGAACTCCCCCCTCTCCTCCTCCCACCGTCCCTCCCCCGCCGACCGTTCCTCCCCTAATGATCATCCGTGCGCGAGGGGTAGGAAGGAGCGGGGGGGTGCAGCGGGAATAAGAGCTGCGGGGGAGGGGAGGGGGGGGACGCCGAAGACGATGGCAATGATGATGATGATGTCTCGAGAGTTGACGACGACGCGTGGATCGGAGGGTGTGTCGGAATCGACCCGTTCCCAGACACTCCATTAATCTGAAGCGCGAGCCTCTCCTTTGAACGTCTAGACCTTTTGATTCGGAGCCTGCATCCGTCTGCGCAAGCCTTAGCTTTGGAGCCCGGCGTGAACGAGATGATGGATACGGGGCTCTTGTGCGCTCGTTCGGGGTTTCCGGCACGAGGTCCCCGCCTCGCCATCGGAAAACTTCCGAGTGGCATCGTACGTGGGAGGGGAAGGTGTAGGCATCGCAAATCTTGGGGGCACCTGCCTACGCGGAGAGTGACGTCGGGAAGGGGAAGACGTGGATGGTGGTGATCGGTAGAGGGAGTGGAGGGGAAGGGATAGCGCATGGTAGTCAGAGCGACCAACTTACTCACGTTGACCCATCCTCTCTTTCTACCGACTCAATAAAATATTTATTTACCGGCTATTTTGATCCATGCAGGTGCATTATGGGTATTGGAGAAAAATTAAATTAAAAAAACTTTTTACACGCAAGCTTTTACGATCGGGGCACTGGTTTCAAAACTTTGTGTTACCTTATTGGTTTCCAATTACGCCGCATATTCCTTGCTTCCGACCTATTTTCTGTGGCTTCTGTTGTTCAAGTCTTACATCCGTGAAAATGTAATTTTTTTTTTACTATGGAAACACAATTATTATTTTCGTTGGTCCTATCGAATCAAGACTCAAATGGAGTTCTTCAGAGTTGTTATTCTTCCACTAATGAATCTTATTGGCCCAAGGAACAGGCTTCCTTCTTTGTAGAAACTAGGTGCATCGAGAGCATTCATGGGAGACGCGGTTTTTGGAATTATCGTATAGGGAAATATTTGCAAACGGCAATGATAAAGTTCCCATCAATTTATTGTGGTTCTGTCTGGTGTTTATTTCTTCCCGTGTATTCATGCGTGCGTTCATATGTGTTCACGCTCGTTCTCTTCTGGTCTTTTTCGAGTAAACGAATTCATACGAGAAATCGGGGCATAAAAACATGTTGTATTGAATTTTAAATTACATTTTTATCATTCATAAATAATAACTCAATGGACCTGAATTCACTTTGCTTACTTCAATGTTTATGACATGAGTCAAAATCAGTACTTATTTAAAAAAATCTTATTTAGAATGTTATCCGTTAGCACATCTTTATATTTGGTTAATACTTTTATAATTTCGTCACATGATCATTAAATACTCACATATTACGTTCGTCTACGAAATATTTTGACTGCCGAATTTGATAAAATATGATAAACTTCCTTCGTGTGATTTTTTTGGTACCAGGTGCTTTTAGAAGGAAATTTGTTGGAGATTGGGTTCGGCACATATTTCACTCGAGCCTGAAATTACAGTGTTGTTTGTACTGTTGTTTTGTAAGGATTGACTCACGAAAAGACAATTGATTAAATCGAGATTGCGCCTTCGGCTAAGCTCGAATTAATGAATGGTTACAATTAATATTTTACTTTTGAAAATATTATTAAATTAATAAACACACTAAAGTAAAGTATTAAAATATTCTTCACGTTCAAACAACACATAAAAAAATGAAGTATTCCACGTCTGAACCAGTTCGTTTTGGGTTTCCTTGCCCGTAGATACATTGACCGCCTACGACCCGCACTTAAATTAAATTTTAGCCGGAGGTGTTTCCTTGTTTGTTTCTTTTGAGATTGATTGGAGTTTAATTTTTGATTTTTACATAATATATGTTTGTCTTTTCAATGTTGGCTGACCGGGTTACCCCGGGGGTAGCACCCAGGGCATGGGTGTCGTGTTTGTCCAATAGGGTTTTTTCTATGAATTGAATAGGTGCAAAATGACCATATCCGTCGAAGCACCCTAGAAAACAAAATACTGCTACTACGACGTCACATATTGGACTTGGTGATTCAGACTTGCGAGCCGCGGCCGTCTTGGCCCTTCGCTTCCAACGAGACTCCTCCCGCGGGCCGTCGTGACTATGACGGCACGAGTCGTGCTCTCCCAGGGGCAATCGACGTGAGGTTTATCGACGCGAAACGTTTACCTCGGCAGAAGCGTCGAAGTGGAGCCTCATGCGTCGGGGATCGTGGTTCACGCCCCGTGGAAACAAATCGATCCACATCACGGGGTTCATCATTCCAACGGCCCTCCAATGCACGCGACTTTAATGACGCTCCATTAGGTTCGTCGAGAATAAATCATTCGCGGGGAAAGAAATATCGCCGAATTGTTTCATTGAATCGAATCTTTCCCTCCCGATCCGTATTGGTCTCGATGATTTATCACGGGAGTTGAAATTGAAAACTGAATGTGTAACACGCTGGAAGAATCTGCGTTCTGCAATTTATGCTCGAAGTAACTTTGATGGAGCGCCGTTCGTCCGCACGGAACGTGTATCTGGCGTGGCACGGCGTCCCCCCTCCGCCGAGAGCGGCGCCGGACGAGATGGACCCCCCTTGCTGAGGCCTCCTCTCCCGCCCTTTCGCCGCACCCCTCCCCGTCAAACGCCGCACTTGCTTCGATTCCGATCCGCCGATCTTCCCCCTCCGTCCCCACCCTCGTCCATCTCTCTCTCTCTCTCTCTGTCCACATTCCAATGTTTGTTTCCTTGGATAAACGCGCGAAGCTCTCCGTGTACGCTTTAAACCAGTAGGCGTTACTCGCGTTACTTCGGAAGTCGCCGTAACATTCCGAGAAGCTGGTGATTTAAGGAGAACGTGGAGTAGAAATAGCAGGAAAATATCTGATGCGCAATATTTAGTCTTAATGTTGGTTGTCAAAAATATTATTCAGTGAAATTACTTAAAATTTTGGCTGTAAAATTTGTATGATAACTACGTTTTTTTCTGCTCCGCTCTTTCTAAACCGTAAAGGGTGACGAAGAATGGGATTTAAAAAAAAACAAGTTTCACTTGTTGGAACATTTCTTCCTACTATTGATTTTTTTACCTTTCCCCCCGTTCAGAAGAGCCTGATAGTGCTGACTACACTTGAAAAAACACAAGCTGAAAGTATGGGATAATCGAAACAGTAAATTAAAACCTAGTTTCAACTTATACTTGAAAGATATTTTTGAAGGCTCTTCCGAGCTGCAACTCCTTGTATTCTTCAATTGCGATTCTTGTACACTATTCCTCCAGGTCTGAAGAGCCTAATATTAGTGCCGACCAGACTTGAAGCAGCACCACTAAGGAGTACGGGATACGAAAATTAAATTTTTCGATAGAACAGTTGTCATGTCATGTTCAATGCTATTTTTTATTGAAATAATGCGTGCTAAAGAAATTTAAAATGATACTCAGAATATAAATACATATAACACCATGAAAAGCTTAAAACATCTCTAGCATCCGACTTCATAAAAATTGAGAGAACGTCTCCCCTTTGCCAATTGCTACGTGGTACGCCTTTTGATTTATAATGGATATCCAAGGCATTGGGCCTATTGACACATTTGGTTTCATCGATATGAGAGGGTAGTGTTTGGAAAAAGAATCGCACGACTCAATCCATCGTACTCCACTTCATCGCAAAGCCGTTCCATCGAAATAAGGGCAAATGAAACACTGCGCGGAACAGAGGGACTGCCTTCAAAAGTAATGGAACGTTTTCATACAACTCTCCTTCTACCATGCGCTGACCTTGTTGTACAAACTCTCTCTCTCTTTCCCCTCCCCACCTGAACCCCACCGCTCATCATCTAATCCTCCTATTCGTGATCCGACACGAAGCGATGACTTTTGTTGTTCATTCGGATTCTACGTATTACCCTGCAAGCCGCCGCAAGGGCGTGTGGCAGGGGGTGAGACGCCACCAAACATTCACACGCACTCCCAAATGCAAATGCTAGGAGACATGCATTACTCTAAGAATGAAGCCATGCAAAACATG
>WURS02454139.1:0-31489 GCA_011762765.2 Rhinocypha anisoptera
CGCAGTCGAAGGCGGTCCATCCGCCGAATGGTCCGAAACAATTCCTGTGAGTGTCCTTTTTATTTGTGTCTCTGTTCTCAATTATATCTGTTTATATAATATATATATATATATCTGTTTGTTTATATATACATATATATGTATATATATACACTTCAGGAAAACTCGTACCAGCAGCAAACAGGAAAACACGCACACACATACACATACACACATTGAGACAAACACTTAAAACACTTAAGAACAAGAGCATTTTATATATATATATATATATTGCTATTGTCTCCAGTTATCTCACCAGGTGATACTGTACTGTGGAAAAACCTGGGCCGTGTATGAAAATATTTTGTTTCAAAATTTGCTGTGTTTTTTTTACATCTCCCACTTCAAAATTAGTTTTGGTAAACGTAAAATCCATGTTTGTGGTAATAGATTTTTTGTTCACATATTCATGGGAAGAATTCGTTTCCTCCGTCTTGTGGCTACGGCAGTGAGCACGCCACCTAACATTGTAAACCTGCTAGCCATTTCGTAAAACTTTTTATCGATTTTGAATCATCTCATTTAATTCCGTCGTCCGTTGAAATTTGTCTTGGGAAAATCATTTATATCTTAAGTTCTTTAGGAGACTTCTGGGGTACATGAGTGATATGGGAACTGTCAAAGTTCAACTTTTGAAATTCTATTAGTAAAATTAAATAATGATTGGATTGAAACTACTGGTTACGGTAAGTTTTTGATTAGTCTCAGGTTAGAGTTTGCGATATTTTTTTTAAATTTCAGCCATTCTCTCTTTTTTATAACCAACTGAACCAACGTGCGTAGCGGCTTCTGTACTGTTGTATCAATTTGTTTTTATTCACTTTCCGTTTCAATAGTTCAAGCCCGTTCCAATCTGCGCGTGGACCAATCTTAACTCCACCCCCTCCTGCCGTGAATGGTTTCCCACTACGTGCCTCAGGGCGAAGTATTAGCCGTTTCAATTTGAGGCGGCGGGAAGGTGTATATTTTTTTTCAGCCCGTCGGTTCACTACCACACATCCGAGTGAGCTGCCTGGCGCTTGCTTTCCATTAATCGCCAAATCTCCAGCCGGTGTTCGCCGAGAATAAAAGAGAAAAAGAAATGAAAAGCATGAAGTCGAAAGAGAGAGAGAGAGGGAGCGACTGACTCTCTTGCTTGAATCCGCTGCGAGCTACGCTTAGTTTTTTTTACATACCTACTCCGAAGGTTCGTCAGTATCTTTTTCGATAAGTTCTACCATGCTAGTTGACTTCACTTCATACACGACACAGACTCAAACTTTGTGGAAGTCCAATATTATATATATACATATGTATATATATACATATATATATATATATATACACATACATACTGCTTATTTTTCATCTTATATATACGTCAAAAAACTAATATTAATAACTATACCACTTTCCTGATAGTTTTGTGGCATATAAACGTGTATTTTGCTACGAAACCGTGGTCGTTCTCATAGAAATACCCCTATGGTCTTGCTCAATAAGAATAATATTTTAATGTAGAGTGGCTATGACTGAAATGACTATGAAACAGTTATTGTGACGACATAGGACAACTAATGGTGATAATTGGGAACGTGGTTGCGATACGATATGGAATTCGTTCACGTTCTTGGTTTTCCTCCTGACGCAAAAGGGCGCACAGTCCCATAATGATGTTCTTCCGAATCCACGCGGAGACCTTCGGACACGCTCCGACTTGACGAGGTTCCTACGTGGGTAGTTTGCCGAATGATCGCGAAACCACCATTCCTCCCTCGGTGAAGCTCACGTCCGCAAGACGGAGGAATCGGGGAAAAGCGGAGGGGACCTAATCGGCCATAGGCGGCAAAGAGGGATATCAAGGCCAGATTTGGGGCAGGTTATACTGCGCAACCTTCAGGCAGGCGAGTGGGGGGGAGAGGGCGTAGCTTGACGTGGGAGAATGTCTCGTATTAGTGCGTAACGAATTGGAAACAAGCTTCGGTCTCAAAAGTGACATCACTCAAGTTTGGTCGTTTGCCCCGAATGTTGATAAATAACGTTGGGCGCACCATTAAAACCTTGCTCCTCGTGCTACTGTTTACTCCAGCGGTGGAGTCGACTCGTGAGGCACGTCTACATTATCACCATTATATTGCCTCTATGTTTGCTTGAAGCTATCCTTTTCAGGTGTGGGTGAGAAGAAGGATGATAGAAGGTGAAGCGATGGGAAGAGTTATAAACGAATGTGTTAGTAAAGGCGTAAGTGATAGGATTTTTTCCGAGAAAAATGTAACGATAGCGTGAAAACTGTTTCGTGAATATATTTTGACAATGAATGACGTTACCAGTAAGAAGAAGACAAGTATTTTTGATAAGAACAGGGGAAGGCAAAATGTTTGTGGGCTGAAAAATGATTATGATATTTTACTTGAGAACTGACAACTGAGAATGACAACTGGTTGCTTAGTACTTTCGAATCATATAGATTAATAAACTATTGAAAATACCACGACATTATGTTTCTTGGGCCCAGGAACAACTCAAACTCTCTTCGGTACACTACTGTGGAACTACAGCGCTACAGAAATACCTTTATTAAGATAAATATAATGTGGTGTAATTTTCCTCCTATTTAATTGACATTCGCTTCAGTATAATCCAAAAGAATTAAAATAAATTTAAAAAAGGAAAATGATTTATGCATATAATTTGAATTCACTCAATATTGAAAAATCTGTCAAACTGACAACGGAGAATGTGCTAATAAAATATTATAATCTGTACCTATAAACGCCTATTCAAACTTGTAAAAATGTTATTTTAAAAAGATTCACCAAAATTAGCTAAATACTGCCACACAACTATGGAAACCAGATTAAAAAAGACATTTTAGAGACAGTCCATTACTTCAATTTTCACTTTTATTCGGTATCCGTAAATCGTAGCTTTCTTCCTTGAAAGAGGGTCAGTTCACTTAGAACGTTAAAGTCGGGCGTTTTAGTCTGGTTAGTCTGGCTGACCCAAAGGTCTATGGTAAACGTCCCGACTAGGTCGTGGGTTTTTTGTTCCTTCAATTGTTTTTTTTGATTTTATGACGCGCAAAATGACTGCAGACGCCGATGAATCCTATAGACAAAATTACTTCTACGAACGTAAGAGCTTATGCATTAAATTCTAACCCATTTAATAACAGTCAAACGGTCACTTTTACAATGCTTTTTGCTAATGTGATTGCTACTCTCTTTTAAATGACGTAATATGTAGGTTGATTTCTAATCAAATATTCCTCTTTATTAACCGTCATATTCCTAATATGAACTTGAAAAGCATTCTGTTTTTCACATGATGAATCTAGCTCTTCTAGCTGGTCTAACGTGTTTAAAACATTACAAGTGAAATAAATAATCAAGTCCGTTCCATTCTGCGTTTACGTTACTTATGTCATAAGAATGATGAGAGTGTCATGAGAGATATGTTTTCAGTGATGCCTGAAGAAATCTATTCGATACACTTGTTGTTATACTAATATCTTTTTGTTTGCGTAACCAATTTTTCGTTGTGCCAGACGATCGATTTACCCCCTAATAATGAAAATTTTTGTCCAACAACGCGATTTCGCCTTTGCCTCTACCTCCACAGAGACTTGGCCCTACTTAAACTCTTCTTGATTCACAAAACAAAGTCTGATTTGGAAGATCGCCCTTTAACTGCATGTTAATCTTATAGGGAATTTATCAAGCATTGCTGCGCATATATAAATATAGGGTATGTTCGGAAAATAAGTTGAATAAATCCGGGAAAAAAAGTTATCACAGTTAAAGTTCAAACGACTAAAATTCTTCAAAGTAGAACCCTTGTGCGTCGGAACAGTGTCCCCGACGATTCTGTCAGTAGAGGTATGCGGTTCCTGGAAGGCGTCAATGGAGTCTTCCTTCAGACACCTCGTGGTTTCTTTGACAATTTCTAACATCCTAAAATGGTGGCTCTTTAAGCTCCTATTCATTCATGGGAACAAAAAGAAGTCCGGTGGTCACAAGTCAGGACTTTAGGCGGCTGGGGCACTGTATCCGGTCAGGATCTTGGTCACAATGAAAGTGGTGTGAGATGGCATTATGTTTTTATAATTATAATGTTTTTACTGGGAACTTAATAACATTTCTGAAAAAAAAATTAAAATGACTGTTTAGAGAAGACGGGTCGGAATAAAAGGAAAAGAGAGAATGATCATTCTCTTAAGCACCGAAACTTTACAGCAGAAATAACCATGGAACTATTCTCTTACTATACATTTTGCTCATAGTCAGCACTTAAAGAAGAGAACGCCATGGGTGAGGGATAACTTTAGCTATTTATGCTGATAATTCAAGGTAAAAGATGAAATTATTTGCTACAGGTACACAATGATAAGGAATAACTGAAACTGGGTTTCCAAATATGCTGATTATCATTCAATTACAAAGCATAATACATATTAGCTTAAAATATTCCGCAGCACTATTAACCCAGGATTTGCGAAATAAGACGATATCTTTATCGGTGTGCCAAATTCCACTCTTCGGAATAAACGCTCGATTCTCCTTTCCAGTGTATTTTTATTGGTGATTCCATCTCTAGTCGCAAAGAGAATAACCGTATGAGAGATAACTAAGACTCTGTTTATATTTTCCTGAATTGCTAACTCTCTTGTCGCATACAGATGAGTAATATATCGTAGTAACGTATCGTAAGATGAGTAATATATCGTATATCTTCATAGTAATATACCTTTACATTATTGACCTAGTTCAGATTGCTGAAACACTAAAAAAAATACCCAATGTATCTCACCAATCTCATGATGCTAATGGAATGAGATGTCTTTGTTCTAAGTTATTTCTGAATACCAAGCTGCGATTCGTGCCATGTTAGCAAAGTTGGAGCCTGGCGTCGAAAATATTCTAAAAGTCTAGGGGAAAAAATTTCAATACAAATGGTCGTTTATTGTTCTTGATATTTTACAATCATGAAAAAAAAGAAGTACTGATGGTGCAATAAGATTTCTCTTAAAATTATATAAAACTATCCAAGTTCATAAAAAGTTACCTATTTTCTCTTACAGCACCGAAAGGACGGAGTTTTCCTTGTGTTGACTGATATAATGGGAAATTATCACTTGTCAAAAAACACCGGATTTTCCCCTTATTTACCTTCTAAAGGGGTTAATTGCAAACTAATGAAAAAATTCTCTAATCTCTAAAAGCCTCCAACCCGGAACTCTTCTACTCGTAAAAGTGAAACCTTAATTCTGATGTATGTTTGTAGAACGTTTCAAAACCGCTCTTTTAAGTCTGAGATATGAGTACATATATGTTGTAGAAAAGAAGCAGCAAGAAGGGCAAGGACTATAATGGCTTCCTAAGGCAGGCAGTGTTCCGGTGGGTGAAAGTAGGCAACCATGAGAAATAAGCAGCGTTACCGTGAGCAATCTATAGGAAAAGCTTCGGAATATATAAATGTAGATGCGAGATTTTTCTAGTAAAATTTTATAATTTTTTATCCTTTTTTGGGGACAGTTTCACTGATATTTTTTTCGGTTTTCTTGTGCCTTTTCTTGTCCTTTTTTGGGGACAGTTTCACTGATATTTTTTTCGGTTTTCTTGTGCCTTTCTTGTGCCCGGGAGTCGGCTTGGAAGATGAGGATCAATGTGAAGTAGAGATGGGCCATTTCAAGGAATGAATCGATTCGACCAAGTCGATTCGAATCGTGTTGTGTGAATCAATTCGCTCGGAAAATCAAATCCTCTAAATATATTCGAATCGGAATCGTAACTGATTCGGAATCGTGACTGAATAGGAATCGTAACTGAATCGGAATTGTAACTGAATCGTAATCGTAATTGAATCGAAATATGAACTGAATATCACAATAATTGATTCAAAATAATCAGGAATCGTATTAAAATAATCAATTTCCGAGTGATTCGAATCGAAATCACCCATCTCAAATGTGTAGCAATCACTTTTTTCTACACGTTCTATTTTCTCCGTCGTTCTTCGCACCCACAACTCAAAGGCTAAGTTCTGAATCCTTTCAGTCCTGAATTCCTGACGTTCATCCTATCTCCTCAAAGTCCAGTCTTTTGCACCATATCACAAAGCCATCGGTATGATACTTGTAGATAATGCACTGCATTGGAGCTATCAGTCATCTTCTCTTCACATATATAACTGCTTCTTTTTTTAGGAGTTTCTCATCCCAATGTCTATTCTAAGCCGAATACATTCGTTGACAACCATGCTGAAATGACTATGGGGATCTTATACACTACTTTTAAACTCTTACTTAAACTTTGGTTCATAGCCTTGGCCATCTACTTTCCGATTATCATTTAACGATTATCCTTATTTATGGCCATTGCACTTAATTTCAGTTTCAACTTAATGGGTCTATTTTCTATCCCCATATGCCCTGTGACATTTCCTCACTATTCTGGTACCCAGAATTATCATTAACTACACAAATTATGCTCAGCTGAACACGTTCATTAATATTTTCAGGAATCAAAATGCAAATCCTTTAGCCAAACATTAGACCACCAACTTCTGCTACGCTCTAGTTTGTCGTACTGGCTTCATTAAGGGAATATTTATTAGTCTATTAAATTTTTTCTCCAATTAATATGAGAAGATTATATAAAACCAGAGATCGTGGTAGCCCAGTAAGTAGAGTGCTTGGCTACTGACCGGGGGACCCGGGTTTGAGATCCCATGACGACCCTCCGGACACCTCCAGTTAAACCCAAGCTTAGAGATTTTTCGGGTACCACATCTTCGTGGGAAACGTCAGGCGGCACAGGGAAAGGAACAGGTCCCTCTACTCTGATGTGTGAATTTCCACACGTCCTGGGCTTAGTACTAGGTGAGCTCTACCCTCACTTTACACACCAACCTTCGGGTTGCATACTGTGGTTATAGAAAACCAAAGATGATAAATTTCCTTAACGAAGTATTAAGTTTTTTAATACTAACCTACGGTTATGAAAATGTTTTAGCATAGTTTCCTCATAATCCTAGCTTATATTTATCTCCACCACTACAGCATGTTAAATTTGTGTATCAATAAAGGAAGAAACAAGATTCTGTCAAACAATTATAATCTTATAAGGAGCTTGAATATGAGCCGTAACAAATCACCTGTACATACATATACATGTCTGTCCTGCATGGGTGTTGAGTTACGACTTCCTTTCTACTTGCCGTGTGCATTTTAATGAGCGACCGTGCTCTAACAGAAGGAACAAATAGACCAATTACCTACATTTAATTCTTAAGGTCATGTTATGTAAAAATAAAAAATAAATTTATTCCAAACAAAACATGTTTTTCAATCACTTGCAATATTATCAAAGTTGGAGATCTTTGCACATCCATCGTAAGCATTCATGAAGATCTCATTTCATTAAAATGGAATTTAATTGGCTTAGGAGATTCTACTTTCGGCCAATGAGCAAAAGAGACACCTCCTCCATGAAGAACCAATGAAATCGTTGAAAAATGATCTCTTGGCCTTAAGGAAATAATTCCATCTAACGTTGACTTCCTCTTGCGCACAGCTAAGGTATTGCGAATAGGGAGTGCGAGTAAGAGGGAGTGGTTGAAAGTTTTCTTGGATGACAATGCTACACTACGTCATTCCAGTGAAATATGTTGGGGTTTTATAAAATATTATATGAAATAAGAAGGCGTTTGAGGAGATTCAAAGATTTTTAAGGTTAACGATATGTAATAATATTAACCCCCTATCGGAATAATTTCGTACCATGACAAAATGTTTGATAAATTATTGAATATTTCCCCCTTCCATATAATTAAATAGTGCCTTCGTAACTCATCAATTCAATGTTTATGATAATACTTCACCTTTTTCATTAAGCTAAGATTCGTTTAAATACACTTATCGAAGAAATAATCAAAACGCCAAATGGAGTATTTATGGATAAATATTTTCTCTGGTACTTTGTTGATGTTCCACTTTGCCACTTTCAGGAGAATACTGTCGAACTCGAAAATAGATGCGTACCTTGAGATGGAAAAGGGAGTTTTTTTAACAATCAATTACATTGGAAAAACGCCTATTCATTTTGATCAGCATATTACGAGAATGTCACTTTTTAAAGCTTAGATCAGTTCTTGGTGATTGAATTACGTAATGAAGTTCACTGTGGAGGCCGTCACTTGGTGGAATTCCATGATAGAGTGATGGTTAATCCATGATAGAGTCACAGTTATTTTAAAAAACCATCACTCGAATTACGTAATATATTCAAGGTTTTATTTTTTGTAGAATTTGTTACGTTTTGCATTTTTTGTTTTGTCTTGTACAACTTTGTTTTTATTTCACCGGAAAAATAAAGACTTAGAATCCTAATTATAATATTCCACCGAATTTTATTCTCACAGTGCGACTAGTTTCGTCGCGTAGGCATAGTCATCATCCACCTTATGTTGTTTTTTTTAAGTATCGTTTAGGTTTGTAAGTATTGTTTTGAGTTTTATTTATTAAAAGTCGTACTTTGAACTCTAATGGTAACACTTGAATGTTCAATTCTTCCAATGAAATCCGCTCGCCATTTTCATGGGATAATTTTATAAGGTTGCACGTGTCTTAGAGGCAGAGGCTGATTTGAAAGGGGGGAGCACCGGGTGCGCGCCCTGGCCCCCCATTTCTGAAGGGCCCAGCAAATCCCCAACTTCACACTTCTTCTGATGTCACCAAGTTTAGTTTTTATGTACAGTTTTAATTACTTACTACTTTGAAAACGTAATTGAAACCGGATATTATGTTTACAATCGCCTGTTTTCATTATTTCATTACTACTCTGAGTACTAAATAAATACTAAAATAATTTTCTGTGCGTATAAGTAAATCGTCAGATAATTTGAAATTATATTAAAATAAAATATCTCTTCCTGTATTTGAATTGTACAGACGCGGAAAAATCTATGAAACATTATAATAATTATTTCAGAGTTTTTTCTTGTACATCTTCCACTGTGCCTTTAAGAATAGAAAAAAATGCGTCAGTAATTTAATATAAATCTTAAGGGATGGCATTGATTAAATAAATTTTAAAGATGATTTGGGAGAGTTTAAAAACTTTTTGGGTGAAGAATTCATGTCAACAATCAATAAAATTGACATAAAAGGAGAAGTAGTGAAAGCACCTTTTCCATGTGTGTAAATTATTTTGAAGCATGTTTCGTTAACATGTTAGTTTCAAACTCATCGGTGGAGCACTCATTTTCTTGCCTAAAAATAATTTTAAGAAATTCAGTCTTACAAGTAAGACTAAATATTATGGCTATTTTATCCACAGAGAGCGAGTTACTTAAAATTATTGATTGTGATGATGGTTTCTGGCTTCACTTGGTGGAATTCCCTCATCATTGAAGGGTTTACAAAACACACTGCAATTCCACATGCAAACTGTATTGTATCTCAACAAGGTTTCACCGTATCACAGCAACACCTGATGTGATACGGCGAAACCTGGTCGTGATATAATAAACTTTGCATGTGGAATTGCAGTGTTTTTAAAGCCTTACAGTTATATTTTTTATTTCAGTCAAATTTTCAGTGATTTATTTGCTTAAAATTCTGATTTTTCTCCTATTATATGTAAAATATAATTATACTTTGACCTATATTCAACTATCAATCCAGATATACTTTACTACTTTGTATTAAAATTTTATTGGAAACGAAATATTAATAGAATTCATTTAAAAGTATGGTTAACATGTGTATTTTTCCCTGTCTCTCTCTTTTTTAAGGGCACAATATTTTCTTCTCTGCCCGGGGTCTCAACCGACCTTAATCCGCCTCTGCTTAAATGGTCTGCCTACGATCATTCACAGTTGAATTCCGAACAGAAGCCATGTTTTGGTGTAATTTCGGTTGATGGTCGTCCGGAACGTTCATCCTCATCACCTGAAGTTCGGCCATTTTTGAAGCGTTCAAACCAATCGTAAGTTTGAATTTTACCTAAAGCGTCGTCCCCGCATGCTTGCTTTAACATTTTGCATAGAATTTCTGAAATCTCACTGTGTTTAACACAGAATTTTTTTGATACACCAGTTTAACATACACAAGTTCTGCTCCGTTTAATCGCCCCCTAAAAAATCGCGATCACAAGCAGACACATCAATATAAATTTGTTCACCATCAAAGAAACGTGTTCTCTTACAGTGCAGCCTCTTTGCCTAATAACTCACAACAAATGTACACAACTTCAACTAGATCTGTTTTTCAGTATCTTGGCCCGTTTACGTGTGTGATTAAAATTTCGGGAAATTTTGGGTAGCACCCAATAATTAGATGGGAAATAATTCAAGGAAAGAAACCGTTTACGAAGAAAAACCAATGACAAAAACCTTAAGTAGAGATGTAAATAGAGGGTTAGTGGAAACACAGACCCAGGGTTGTATGGTTCCGAATCTTACTCTCTAGAAAGAACGGTCGACGAGCTGTGAATTTTGAGATGTGGTTGCGCGGAAAAATGTAACAACTGAAGAGCGCGGAAATACGGGCGAAATATGAGGTTTTATGCATGAGAGTTGGTAAGATGGAAATCTGAGAATGGTATGAGATTAGAAATGAACTTAGATGAAGCTCTTATGCTCGCATAAGTCGTTTAGAATTACACTTGAGGAGAAATCTGTTGTTTTTTTACAGTTTAAGTGCCTAGCATAGTGAGAAGTACTGCCTGATTCGACGTACAGCGTCATTTACAGGACGTTTTCTCAGCCCTCACTTTTTGAAGTACATTCAAGGTTATCACAAGGAAATGAAGGAGAATATCACACGGATGTATGTATAATATGTGAAGGTGAGGACTAGAAGGTTGATATTCCGCATAACCAGATTACTTTATAAGAGCATGCCTCTTTTTCTGAATCGAGGAGTCTAGCCGAAAAAAGTAAATTACAGTAGGTGTGTGAAGAAGTTTCGGATAGCGAGTGGTAATGAAATAAAAAATAATAGCCACGTTCATCTCTGTTTTCTTTTGAGAGATATTTGAGTCCGATACTGAAATTCCGTTATGGCGATAGTAAACGGAATTTTAAAACTTTACGATCCAAAGTATATATATATATATGTGTTTGATATGTATACATATATATATATATCCTTTAAATCGTAAAGTTTTAAAGTGGCGACGTTGAACGGGCAGAAAACGGAAATGTGTGGACGCTCACAAATAATAGTGTCCAATATTTTCAAAGGCGCTGCCATCTTTTTCGAGACGTGGGTAGAAATGATTACTTGTACAGTACCCTTCTATCTACGCCTGGAAAGAGATGGTATCGCCATCGAAATAATTGAACTCTGTTATTTGTGAGTGTTTATATAGTTTTGTTTTCTGTTTGTTCTTCGTCGCCACCCCTGTGGCTGTCAACTACATATATTGTGCTCGTATGAGTTTTCTCATGAACTTATGTATGAGCTTTCTCATGAATAGTATGTATATGTATATATATAGCTATATTTATATATATATATATGTATATATATATAATATGACCGGTTTCGCTACTCTTAGAGCTGAAGATGCTACAGTGTAGGGAAACCGGCTCAATAATAAATATATCTCTCCTGTGGCTCTTAAAGTTTTTTCATTCCGTTTAATATCTTCTTTCATCTTTGTGCTTAGAAAGAAAGCACGTGCTTGAAAACATTCTCATTGCATAGATGCACAATGGAATGGTGTAAAAATGGATAAAGAACGACTCCTACCGGCGCCTGTTGAACCGATGAGTCAGTAGGGTAAATTGAGTTGAGAATTTGCCGTAATTATGTTTCACCACGATGATCTCAACATGAGATGAGAGCTATGTGTATTAAATTCACTCGCCGTATTTCCGTGAAGGAAATTTACATAATAAAAACATTTTGTCTTTATCCCTATATTTTTTATCTTGTCATTGATTGTAGTTATTTCGTACAGCTATTGCCCATGAGTATTTGAGATGTGGCGGTGAAGGAACAGCATACAGAGAGCATTAGTTACAAAGCCCGTTAGTAAGCAATCCCCATTTTATTGGATTTAATCTTAAAAATTTTGTTTCTTCCTTATTTCTTTGTGAGAGGTAACCCGTTATTTGAGGTTTCTTTTCTGTTTCCTTAAGTCAGGGGTCTCCAAACTATGGCCCGCGGGCCGCATTCGACCCGCGACCTTTTTATCTACGGAAAAAATAACGGAAATTTACGTGTATATTGCCTAATGCGGCCCTCGGGTTGAAAAGTTCGGAGACCCCAGCCTTAAACTATCATTAGTGTTCATAATCAGTATACTGGTTCCTTTTTACCATAGGGATACAACGCGTATAAGACGAACCTAGTGTTATCCTTAGTCCTAAGAGACTGTTTATTTAAGTAGGATTGAGTGGGAGAATCAATATTTCTGGGTCAAAATATGTCTAAATTCAGACCTTACGGTGGATTGGAGAAGTGAGCTGTGCTATGTGATAGACGAGGGAAAAATGACATAAAACAAAGAAAATTCGAAGGAGACTTTGGTGTTGACGTGGAGATGTCGAGCGAGAAACTAGAAAACGTGAAGAGAAAAATGGGAGGTCTCAAATATTAGTATTTTAGGATCATGTGAGGTACGACGGAAAGGGGAAGGAGAACTTGAAACTGGAAATTATAAGGTGGCATACAAAACAACAGAAAGTAAAGTCAGCGATAAAGGATTTATAGCTGATCCACACAAATCCAAGTCTTTTGTCAATTAAATATCTTCTTTTTCTCTGGAAGTCAATCTCACGATTGGTTGGCACCCCTTATTTTTCTTTTCCATTCCTCTCCGTTGTTTGCTCTGCTCTGGAGAAAGGCAGAAAGAATATCATTGAAAGGTAAAATAAGTTCCAAAAGACAGTCGCAGTAACGTAAGAGTCATGGGATACCGTGAAACAAAGAAGAGAAAACTGGATTGGGAATATTTTCAAAAGAAACAAGTTTATCGTCAATTTCATGGAATTAAAAAATGGCAAATGGAGCAGAGAAAGACCTAGGCTAGAATTAAATATTAAATAGATGATGGAAGGTGTTGGAGAAAGAAGTTAAATGTCAATGAAAATAATGGAAAACGACGGAGAGCAATATTATTAACTAATTCACAATGAAACAATAATAAAACAAAATCAGCAACAGGGAGAATCGAAATGGAGTCTCATTGGTCGTTGAAGAATGGAGTAAAAACAAATATTACAGAACTCACGCCTAAAGTAATCATTTCCGAAGAAATACTCGAATTTTCAATCTTAAGCAGATGGATGGAACCAGCTTTTGCGTGGAAGTGGAATTTCATAGAGTCATGCACCGAATATTTCCTCATTTATTTTTTTTTCTGTGGGGGGCGTCCCGTTCCTTCACCGCCACTCGGCGGTCGGGAAAATTACCCTCACGTGGAGGTTTCCCGAATGGGTCCACGTGCGGGCCTTCGCTTCGACCTTCGCCGAAGATCCTTCACCCCTCCCGAGTGTGAGCAAATCTGTGCCCGACCCCACCTTCCCCGGTTGTCCTCGCCACCCCGATTCCACGGGGATAGGCGAAACTATGAGCGAAATCTCTCGGGTGCCCTCCCAATGGCCATGTGACGAGAGACGGAGCGAAGTGACCCATCGTTTTACTCAATAAACCGCTCTAGGTCGCATTCCACTAAGCGGATGCAATCGTTTAAATTGTTTCCAATCGATAGGACTCACGACGATTGCGATATTCCACTAAAGGATTGCAGTCTCTACGATTATAAAGGATATGTTTTTTTTAACTACGTCGAAACACACAGTTGTGGCGCTACGGGCTGGGAAAAAAGTGGGCATCTTTGCCCCCAAAGAAATTATGAAACCTGATTGCCTCCTGCGTCCTTACGTACACTCCCACACCGAGTGGCGTAAAGAAACGGAACGTTACCCATTCATTGAGGTCAATCTCAATCGTATCCTATCCAACAATACCCCTATTCAATTATTCGGAGAGATTTCAATCGTATAGTGGAATATACGGCCATTCCTAATCGCAAGGTAATAGAACGTTTCTTATTGGCTGGGGAAATCTCAATTTAATCCTTTCCTCCAGTTCCAAAATGCTATTATTCTGAAAGGTCGGAATCGTTCAAATTGCAAACCTAGAGTGGAATATGGCCTTTAGGAACGGTGACTGCAGTGACTGGAGCGGTGGAGCTGCCGTTCCCTCAGCTGAGCGTCACACATACGTTCATCGTCCGCTCGCTTGTAAAAGTTGCCTCAAGGATATCTTTCACATGAATCTTTCATGGATTCATTTTTGATTCTTCTTGCGCCTTTCAAGAATTCGGCTGTGGCTGCTGTGTCCCCTACTTCCTGCTCACTTCGTCCTACTCAGCTTCCCGTTCGATAACCTCCCCTGTATTTACTACCTTTGTACTTTTTCGGTTGTTTTGATTTTACTTCAAACCTTGGTCTTGTTTGGTGTAAAGTGTATTGTTAAATAATGAAGTGCTTGAGCTTAATTATTCAATCTTTTACGCCGGGGGGTACCAAATGTATGTGCAATATGTTTTCTTCATTCATTGAAATTTTTTATTATCTACGCTTCATTTTACGTATGCATTATACGCTCGTACTTTGATGTTTCGTGTAGGCTTTGTTTTGTCGATGTATTTCTACAACGCGAGAGGTATAGCGAAGACCTCCAATTCTTTCTCCAAACAAATGTAGTTTCCTACATCGAAGGGAATAATTTTTTCCATTATCACGTTATTTTATTTCAAATGAGATCGGTTCTTCTCGTATGTGATCAATTACTATTGATTTTATGGCCCCACACGTATTGATTAACACTTTGAACGTTCCATATAATTCGCGAGTTAAACTTAGTAAAGATTCCTTTTCTTACTACGATTATGTTTTGGCCTCTTGGGAAGAGTTATTTCAATGAATCCAAGCTGTTAAGTTAAAGGTAATAATGAATTCAAGTCAGGGTTTTAAGAAAGTAATTTGCTTTTTATTAAAAATGATGACAAATAAAATGATTCTCTACCATCAATGGAGTGGAAAATTAAAATAGGTTTTTAGATACGGGTAATATAATGCGTTATTATACTGTTTTCACATTTTTAAAGCAGTGCATCTCAAGTGATGACATTTAGAATTTGAATACGGGTATTCCCCACAACAAGCCTTTTCAAATTGTGTTAAAATCAGTAAGATAAGTCGTCACAATGGCACTTCGTTGAAATGGATCTATTAGGAAAATAAATATCGATTCTAAAAGCATAATTTTTAGGTATCGTTCACTTTCCTTTAAAACGGATATGCCTACCGATTTTCCAACAGAAAGACACGTTGAGGCATTGTAACTGGTGCTCAATATGGCATCAATTCAGAGCGTATCAATGGAATATCCATCCTTAATATTAATTGAAAATAGTTACGTTTTCAATAGATTCCTGAAAGATTTTGATTTAACGCTGAATCCAAGGCGTATTTTTTGTATTTACCGTACGATATCGCAAAGAAAGCGTTAGGATGAAAATGAAACAACGGGCAATATATAGTTTTACGGATTGTATTTTGCGATGTTAACATTCATCAATGGTGCCAGAATAAAATAAATCTGATTATTCTTTAAGAAGAAGAATACTCAGATTGATTTATACTATGAATATTATCGAACCAAAAAAACTAATCAAGGTCGAAGAAGGTTGGATTTATACCGGTGTTTTAAGTATAATAACGCAATAAGTAGTAAGTCTCTATAAGTAAATTTTCAATGACATAGCCTCTTCATAGCTTATGAATTTATTCATTTTCACCTCTGTCGTTGCGTGTTTTCTTTATCTCCTTCGGGGTTTCACTCTAAAGTACTTCCTGTCCATTTTCCTCCAATGATTACAGCAATCAAACCCGTGTTTTACAAATATCTATAAGGTAATCTACTTCTCCACTTTTCATAATTTTCAATATCAATTATCATTTTTCCATTCCTCGTGTGACTTTGTTGAAGTGATCCGTCTTGTCATCGCCTTAATTCCACCATGAAAAGCCATAAATATTGCTTCCAATCTTCTGTCACCTTCTTTTGTCATTTATTCCTGAAGAGAAACTGAATCTCCCGGTGTATGTTTTATATAGTATTTCCTTTCTTTCATGCTTCTACATGATCCACTATTTTTGTAATTTTCCTTTTTACCTCATCTCTTCTTTCTTCGCAATTAGTTTGTTCAATTGACAACTTTGTTGAAATGTTTCTAGCTTCATCTAATTATTAAATTTTATATTTTATGATGGTTCAGCTCTTTAATCGCAAGAAATAATGTCTTATTTATTTATTTTAAAATTTTTCACCTAAAATAAATCTGTAAATCGTCTTTTTCAGATCCTATTATTTTTCTGTCAGTGACGAAACAAAGAAATCAATTTTATCTGTTTTATGTATATTCGTGCTACATTTTCTCTATAAGAGATTTTTGCTTTGTCTACGCAGACGTGGAAGTTAATCGCATTAGACACGCGGTATTTTTTTATGTCCTGTAACTCCTTATTTACTATTTGCTCCGGAATTCCATTGATGTCCTTACTAATTTTCTTCATTTTATAATTTATTTTATTTTTAAATATCACATATTGGGAAACACTGTGTCTATAAAAGCATTAAATCGTAATTTGTGAACGAAGGAAATAATTTCCCTAGCCTTTTTTCAATGCCAGGCTTGTATTAGTGTTGCTAAACCCAAAGCTTACAAAAAGTGACTATCTATTCCCGAGCGTATATCGTGAGAAAGCGGAGTAAATGGTTTGAAAATTATTCGTTCAAATACGATAATACGATTTAAAGAGTTGAAAACAGTCCATGTGATTTAAAAGCCATTTTCTACCGTTTTTATTGTGGTGATTCTCTTATTATTACCAAGAAACGGTACTATAATTGGCACTTTAACTAAACACGCGGACCTGAGAATTCTTAAAGTGAATCTAATTACTCGATGAAAACCAAACATGGGTAAACATTTTCAGACTTCCGAGTGGCTGAAATATCAAAGCCATTACATATCTAGAAGAATAATTATTAATTTTATATCCGTTGCCTCCTGTAAGCTAATTTCCGTCTTCATGATGGTTACAACTTTTGTGCCAATGAATTAGATCAATGTGTGAAATTATGGCAATGGTTCTGTAGGTAAGCAATCTCTTTGAAGGTTTCTCTCCGTTTTTCAAAAGAAAAAACGAGGTGCAATGATTTCATAAGCGAACGAGTTGTGTGGATTATTTAATGTTGATATTCTTCCAAAACTGTAATTAAATGCAGAAGCAACAGTCTGTGGAAGATTAGAGATTTATGATTTGCGGCACCTCCATAATTGTGTTTTTATTATGAGGACAAGCTAATTTAGAGTGAAACACGTTAAGATTGAAGAATTATATTCACCAACCTAAAATAAAGGACCACATTTCCATAGCGAAAAGTTACCCGTTTTCCACCAAATGAAGCAAAATTATCTTGTACTTTTATTTTATTATTATTGTATTTAGTTTTATTCACCTATACTATTTTCAGCAACATAATTTGTAACTGCGTACCAAAATATTCGCCTTTATTCTACTTCTACTTCTAAGCATTACCCTGCAAACCGCCGTAAGGGCGTGTGGCAGGGGGTGAACTACCACCAAGTATTCAAACTTACTCTCAGAAATACAAATGTTATGAGACACATTGCACTCAGAATGAAGTAACCCTCATGCAAAATAAAATAGTAGAATAGCCGGGGGGAGGTAAGGAGGAAGGGGCCCTCTCTCGCGGGCGGGTAGCTGTAGAAGCGTCGACAGCTGAAACCCTAACCCGGTGGAAAATCCGGGAAGACTTCACCAGAATATCTTTCTTCTTTGGCCAGTCTATAATCCAGTGTTAGATGGAGTCGGCGTTTCCTTTCTTAATACCTTTCTTCCATATCTCTATCCGCATTGGGCTTCCTCTCTCTCTTCTTCATCCTTTGTCCTCGGCCACCTTGTCTTTCTCTTCTTCTCCTCTCTCCTTCCCACTCATTTCAGTCACATTCAACTTCCTTTTCGGTAATTGGCCATATCTCCGCCCCGTGAATCGTTAATCGTAAATAAAGGGAATAACATATGCGATTATTAATCATAAGTCAATATGTAAATTACAAACGGCAATGATCCAGCATAGGGTTAATGTAATTATTATTAATTAAATTAATTAAAAAATAATTATATCATTAAATCCTAGAATATGATGTGCTAAATATGTATTCGAAGTACGGTAGACTTTAAAGACCTGTTTACAAAAATGCAATTACTTGCGAAAGTCCATTAGAACAAGTTGCGAGAACGCTTAGAACAGAGGCTGTGGGTGCAAGTTTTCGTACTTCGGGCAGAAATTTTTTACTGCGAATCTTTTTAGACACCAACCCACACAAGGAAACATCATTTAAGTGTTCGAAATATTATCGTTTTTTCACTTTCTACAGAGGAACTGGGTTAGTGTGATAATAATATCGTTGCAGTCAGCCAAGGGTTAGGCAACCGCGAACCGAATTCCATATCTTCTGTTTACTACGCTCAAACAATCCACTTAACAACGTTTCAAAACGTGGGAACACTTCGACCTTGCCTGATATTATTAAAAATTAATAAATACATAATAATAACTATTTAAGAGTGAGTTTTATGGAATTTTCTATTTTCTATTTCAATTTTACTGTTTAATTAATTATGAATGGTGTGAACAAGTAATTTATTCATAGCTGAAGAATAATAATTTTTTACTCAATTTCCCGGCTGAGAGAAGTTTTCACAAAAACTCTTTTCTAAGACTTCTCTGCCTCTCTCTAGTGCGAAGATTTTCCTTTGTAATAGCATAGGCATTTTGTAAGGGAGAAAAGTATTTTGTAACCGGCCTGTAAGCAGATCGTAAGAAGTGGAACTTATTTTCAGTTTCGACTTACGCGATAGCGAATCAACCTCCTTAAGGCATTTTCCATTCATTTCAGGCTCCGAGGCTCTTAATTTTTTTTTTTCGTTTTGATTGAGTCAGTGGCTGAATTCATGGAGCTTATAGAACGTGTGACACACACGTACTACATTCTGATTCCCCTCCGTCACGGAGCAATAGCATGGTAACAAGCGATTGCATCTCCCCCGCGATATCTATTTGGTTCTGACCCTGAGACGCGTCGATTAAAGAGAATGAGTGAACAAAAACAGTTAACTAGGGCTATTTTCCCGCGGACAGTATAATCAAGGCTATTGCCGATCGTTAAGGTCTAATCAAGGATTTGTTTACGCGACTGTGGCGCGCTGGAGCATTCATTAATTATTGAAATGCTGACCCATTCAAGGATCGCGTCAATCAAGATCTGTACGCCGTGGAGGGGGCAGGTGCGTAGATTGACCCAGTGACTAGAATAGAGACTTGCCCCTTGGGAATCGAACAATGTGAGCACTCGCTAGGTATTTAAAGCTTCATGGGTACTCATTGCCTTAGTCACGAACGCAGGCTTCCACAGCAAATGTAATTGTGCATTTGATAATTGAGTTTGTAAACGCTCACTAACATTTCCATTTCCCCAACGTTTAAAGTCGTCAATGATCACCAGCAGAATTGATTTTCATTAGCGAGGAAACCAGGGAATTATGCATGGAAAATACACAGTTACCAACAAACTATCAATCTTATTCTCATGTTATGAGCCTTATCTTCAGCTACACAATTTCTTTGGTTAATGAATTACGTTATTTCTAAAACGCCTCATTTTTATAAAATTATAACTCAATAAATCCACAGTTTAACTTGTGTAAACTTATTTAGTAGTGGTAGAAGTTTTTGTTTATAGGAATCGTCGACGGCTATGGTCAATTAGCACCCCTTCAAATCATAGAAAAACCCTTTTGGAAAAGCAAAACACCCATGCCCTATACGGAACTCCACGTCTGGCCGTAAACTTAAGATAATTCCATGTGTGTCATCAGCCTTAGCTATTAAGGATTACAAATTTAATTCAGTTTCTTGACGATTAATAATTTATATATTAACTTCAAGCGTATTGGTTGATCGTTTGTCCCCACTGTTATCGCGAAAAAATACTCGTATAATTTTGTACATTTAAAGCGACTCTTTAATCCTCTCGTTTTAAGTCACAATTCTCACTCCCTACCATCTCCAACCTTAAAAGAAAAACTGTCAAGGGAATTAGTAGCTTGAAAAATTTATATCAAATGCATACATAATCATATTTTATATTATTTCACAAGGTTAATCGGTCTGAGCTGTAAAGTATGCCAGCTGTGACGGTACACAATCATTTGTCATTCAAAGGCATCTGATAATATTTTACTTTTGAAAAGTTTGAAGGATTTATTATTACAGTTACATCTAGTAGGAACAGGAAAAGAATTCTTAATGAGGATTTGTCCCGCAGTCACTGTTAACTTAATTTCTCGTGGCGACTTTTCTCTAAGTATCCCTCATGCCTAGAATATTTCCCACCTGGTCGGATTTCACCAAATTATTTGAGATCATAGAGAGTAATTCTAAAGTGCACTTATCACTCTTGCTTACGCGGAGTTACACGAAAATAGCATAAATTATTTTCCGCCTCATCCCCCCTTAGATACCCCCCTTAGACATCCTTCCGAGTCATATTGGCCAAGTATCGTTCTTGGGGAACCACCTGAGCGATCACGGTGTGGTTGGTTTTCGTAGGCGCTGTTTAACGTGTTCTGAGATTTGACAATGACGGAAAATGTAAGAGCAACTTTTCAATATTAAGTTTATTTTTGTTAGGGAAATCAGCAGTGGAATCTATCGAATCCTTTCGGTGGGTTTCCTGGAAAATTGGTCTGGGGCAAGCAAGAGCTTACAAGTGGTCTTCTCTTTGGTAAGATTTACCAATATTACTTCCAGAATGGAGCAAATCATTTCATTAAATCTCTGAAACGATCAAATCTCAACGAGGTAAAAAAATCGAGGAAATGGAGAGACTGATTGTTATATCCCGAGGTGGCGCCAATTAATTTTGACTGAAGACTTGAAGGTAAAATGTCACGCAGCGATGTTTTTCCACGCTTTCCTCCCGATTCACCAGAAAGCTGGATTTTTGTCAAAATTCATCACATTCGCCAATCGTGGTGTTATGGGTACGACCCAAAAACAGTGCCGCATTCGTGCCATCACCAAGTCATCATCGACGGCTGGTCATCATCGTTCGCCATGAAGTTAAGGTCAGGTTGTCACAGTTAACCAGAATTACTACCTTGAAATGCCAAAACGATAGAAAGAGACAGCTGTTCTACTACGGATCTTGAACAAAATTTTTGTTGGCCAAAATCCGACTGAGTTATAAGGGTATTCCACCCATCCTTCGCCCCCCCTGCAACATTTTTATACTCTCGAGAAAGAAAATAGATATGATAATGAAACCAATTAATGCTTTTTTGGGCCAATAGAAAAAAGTAAAGGGAAGTGTATTGCGTCTGAAATTTTGAAGGCGAAATGCATTTTGAAAACGTTCTGGACAAGATATATTCTTGAGAAAATTATTCTTGTTTGCATAACCCCACGTGCAATGACTCTCAATACGGAAATTCCTTAGGCAGAGCCATTTAATGCTATGTGGCCGTTCATTCCAATTATTTTACAAACAGTACTGGATTCTCCACCACTTTATATTAATTGAATATTAACTACTTTTCATACGGTTCCAAACTCTCTAGTATTCCATATTATCTAATTTGAAATTATGATTCTTCAAGACTTTACCTATTCATAATTTCCTGACTATTCATATGAATCTCAGTTTCTCTTATGCAAAATTGCTGACGTTTTGGACGCGTTATCTCCATTTCAGAGCGGATGTAACAGTCTAAACATTGCAATTCTTTCTCTCTGACTATATAGCTACTTATATGATTCCTTAGGCGTGAGATTGAGTGTCTTTAACGTCGCATACATGACTTGCTAGATGAAGATATGCATGATATTTTCCAAATCTGTGATCACTTTTGTTTTACGGAGATATTGGGATATATACCTACATGTGTCTTCGCAAATGTCTTTCTCGAAATACCATTTCCCATAACATCTCTTTTTGGCCTTTTATTCGATGAGCAGGCAATTTACCGAGCCCGGTGGTAAATAAATACATACATATACATTTTGCATATATATGTATATACTGTCGTAATTATAATTGTGTTGTTAGCTGAACTATATATATATATACGACAGTATATAATGACAGTATTCAAACCCGGGGACTATGTTGTGTTTAGTAATTCGATTACTGATTATCCTATGATTACAAAGTCCCCAGGATTGAATGTTGTCATTCAACACCCCACACCCTCTCTCTCCCCCCTTTCCCTCTTTCTCACTCCCCACTTCATTTCCCTTTCCAACACTTACTCCCCTATTCTCTCATCCAATAGCCATATACTACATCCACTCTCCACAATCTTTACCCCTCACGTCATTCTCTTTGACAAAGGTTGCGGTGGCCACCGATACAGTGTAAGTTCTTTTTTTTGTGTTCCTATTTTATGTTCCTGTTTGTTTACATTAATTATCGTGCATCAGCATTATTATGGGTACTTTCATGAAGATTATATATATATATATATATATATAATACAGCCACAGGGGTGGCGACGAAAAACACAGAAAACAAAAATACAGAACACTCACAAGTAAATTTGGCCCAATAATTTCGATGGCACTACCATCTTCTTCGAGGCGTAGGTGAAAGGGATCTGCTACATACATATATGTATATAGCACAGTAATACACAGAAAAAAGCAAAAAAGAAACTCACATATTGAAGCTTTCGAAGTGTCAACATTTATTTGTCTGTCTTGAATAAGTGAGGAGAAGAGGTGCTGGAGGAGTAGTAGAGGGAATAAGGGAGGAGAGAGAGAAGCGAATGGAAGGGCTGGAGAGGGTAGGGAGTAGCGAAGGGGATGATGGGTTACCGGTTGATATTTAGCCCGGGGCATTTGAACGCTTGGAATAAATATATGAAGGCCAGTTCCCGGGTCCTCACCTGGATGCTAGACCCACCAATTAAAGTTACCATACCACCACATAATTAGACGATTGAGTTTTTACTTAGAACTGAGAAGGAATATATAATCGGAATATAAACTCAGTAGAGATGATCATTTGCAAATACGTCTCTCGAAGATGCTGGTGGGATTCGAACTTCCTACCTATAGATGTCGGCTTGATTAACTTCGCATGTATTGTTCATTTTCCTTCCCCTTGGGCAAGATATTTCATTCTCTAATTAAATAACTGAGTTGGGTTTCACATCTGATGAAATAAATTTTCCCTCAGAGCGGAGTCATCAAATTTCCTGATCGATTGCCAAATCGTTTACTTTTGGCGGTTATAGTCTTAACCAAACAAAAGAGAATAGGTACCCTTCTCTTTTCCACTATGGAATTCCGTTTCCGAGCTTAAAAGTGGCACTAGCTATCAAAACACCATTTCACTTTCGTTTCATCACATCACGGTTGCTACATAGTTAGTGTGTCTGAATGTTGAATGGATCGCTTAAGTTTCAGCGTCAGGGTTTGGAAAGCACATTTCAAATAACCATGGACGCAGGTCCATTTTACAGCTCCATGCTAAAATGAAATGATCAACATCATGAATTCTAGACAGGCGCGTGTACTACTCTGTTCTTTCAAAAGTTACGATTACAACAAAATGGACATTTTATTGTCGTTTGAATAAAGGAAGTCCACTCCTATTCATCTTACACTGTGAAAGATGGGAGATACCTGGGAGGAAATGTAACCGCGTCAATTTTACACTTCTGGTATCGGAATAGGACAGTCGAAACGAAAAGCACATTAAAAACGGCTCGCACCTGCTCACGCCATATGGAGTGAATGGCTTCCAGACCGAAAAAATATATTCCGCAGAAATAAACTGTGGAAATGTATACTCAAAATAGTCCTGTGTCCTAATTTGCATATCGAGTCAGTTTCCTCGAACATGGCCGTACGTGAGGGAAAGCTCTCCCTCGCATTGTTTATTCAAATCGATGTTAATTAGAATAGTATTCTGCAGTAAAAATTACGCGTGTCATCCTGAGACAATGCGCTACATCCTTTGCTTCTCTGGCAGATCCTACCGGACCTACGATTCGGTCGGCTTGAACTCGGTTATCGAATCATCCACCGATTATCGGTCTCTGGACACCTCAAGTAAAATATATCCCACTCACTTACTTACATCTTTGTGTACTTAATCTTCTCGTTTCCTCAACTACTTTCCTTTTTCATTTATCTTTTTTAGTGTGTTCATGTTTTTGACCATCGTTATCCAACAAAAGGTTAGTTCCTTTGATCATTCCCATGGTGAATCCTATGTGTTGCATTAAAGTTTGTTTTTTTTCCTCTTATTAGGTTTCAAAATCAAAGTTTAATGAATATAGTGAGAAGAACACTTCCAATAGTTTGATAAAATAGTGATTTTTTAATATCTCTAATCCGAAAATTTAAATGTGCTATATATATGCTATTTATATATAAATAAATATAAAATATTCTATGCATACTATTTATATATAAAATATTTATAAATAAATAAATAGAAAATATGCTATATATATATATCATATTTCTCGCGTGATAGAATTGCTCGTCACTTCTGTTCAATGTTTTTATTTTTCACGCGATTAAATTCGTACACTAGTGTTTGCAAAACCATTAACATTGAGTAGAATGTCGATAAAAATTCTTCATATGATAATGGATTGTACATATATGACAAAATGAAAATTAGCGGAAACTCCGTAGGACAATTGTTTTTCATTTGTCGTTATTTTTATATATTGCTGAATTTTCAGTTGGTTGGGTTTCGTGAATATTAACCGTATAACTCAAAAAGGCTAAAGTTGACTGCGTGAGAACTCCCGGAAGGAATTTAAAAAAAAAAAGCTCGGGAGTTACAATGGGCAATATGTCACTGTGGATGACTCATCGAAACAAGGCTTCGATCCTGATATGAAAGCATTATCTAAACCGCTTGGCCGCTGCGGTTCTCCTCACCCACGGATGTGTCTTTTTTCAATTCCATGTTGGCAGGATCACTGGACACGTGTTTGCGGATGAGCAAGGAATGTTGATCATTGTCTTCCTAAAACGTGTGTAGACATAAAAGGATTCCTAATGTGCCAACTTGATTCCAAAATTTCTCGAGGGTATTAAATGGAAGAAACGCAAAAAGATGAGCCGGAAGATGGGTCTCTTCCAAGACTCTGCTATCATGTGCGATGTCTTTCCGGCTTCCACCTCTGGATCAGGATTCGATTATTTGGCAGAGCCCTCTTATTAGTACGGTCCAGCCACAGAGACCTGCTTACCTGCTTCCACATTCCAAGGGATACTTGTAAGGAATTAGTACTGTGATCCATGGGGTCGCGAAGGGAGATGAACGGCGTGAAAGTCATTAAAACGTAGTTTATTTAGTGCATTTGAAAGGTGCATGACCGCTTGCATAGGCAATTTTAAATGCAAGCACATTACGTCTAAAGTATTCATTCTTCAAGAATATTATATCCTGTCCTTTTTCTCTTAAGAAGCAGAGAAGAGACAAAGTTTCTCCAGTAGCAAAAAGTTTTTCATTTCATCTTCGAAAAGATCCCATGCTCCGTTTTTAAGAAATATTTTTCCACATTTTTCAGCGTAATCTTTTAGGTAACGAGTGTAACTTTACCTTAATATTATGCGAGTATTCTATAGCAGAGTACAGATAATATTCCCGCGTATAATGAAGGGTAAAATACTAGGAAAAAAGGAAGAAGAAGGCCAAGAAAGAAGTTCCTGTACGACATAAAAAATACTATGGGAGTAGCAGCACAAGGATTTGAAAAGAACAGCAAAGGCAGAGAGGCATATGACTGTAACGAAAAGGCTCCGCCTTCAGAAGATGATGATGATTCCCGCGTAAAAATGCTTAGCGATAAAATACGTAATTATTTCCTTAATAAGGTTCGTATGCAACGTTTTTAATTTTCGATGGGAAAAATAAATTTTGCGTTAAAAACATCCAAACAAAAGCTAATTAATTTATGACCAGGTTTACATAGTTACAGATAACATCATCAGTGACTAGAGTCCAAACGTTCACTCCGATTATATATGGGTGGGAAAAGTTGGAGGGAGATGAGTGATAAGGGGACGGGAGAATGCACCAGGGACACCAGTTGGTGGAGGGATTACGCACTGCGTCAATTTTCGATAATGGTGTGTTCAGACTGAGGGGGCTGATAATGAAAACTCATATATAAGGAGAGGAGGTTGGGGGAGAGAGAGAGGAGAGGGATGGTATCGTAAGACTTAGATTTGCAGAAGGGGAGTGCGGGAAATGTGCTACTGTTCGTTGACCAAAATGCATTTTTCCGAGTTCACGATTTTAAAAATTTCTAAATCCTCCAAGACACACTGTAGCTGTCTTTCCTTATTGTAAAAATGTTTATTTTGAAATAATTGCTGTAGTTGTTTTCTAAGAGATTTTTAGAATTGAGAAGTTAGTTCATGTTCCTGAAGCGTGCCTTGTGTTCATTTGCCCTAGTTTCAAAATGTATCCCAGTTTACCCTATGTATACTGCTTTCCAAACTGCACAATGAAGTTTGTATGATCCACTTTGTTGAACGGACACTATACGGTATTTATATGGTATAAGCATGTATGTTTATATGGTATAGGCAAAGTTTATTCTACCTCATTGTAACCATGGAGTTCCACTAATTAGAGCCGTAAACAGTTTCTTTTGAAAAGTATGAGTTGTCAACAATTTTTTTAATAGTGGGTTGAATAAAGTGCTTGAATAAAGCTTTTTTTTATTTGGAAATACATCATTTACTAAAGGAAGATTAATTTTCACCTATCACAAAACTCTCCTCTCACGTTACAATCTCTTCATGACTTCTTAGTATTTGACTCTAGCGTTTTTCTCTTTCTCGTACGATACACCTTCTTTGCTCTACCTATACAAATACTACCTCCCATATAGAACGATAGCTTTACTGATTAAAAGGAACTTACTCGTACAGGAAAAGGAAAAAGGAAATAACACTAAGTCTAAGAAACCAAGTTTCCATTTTCTTCTTACAAGTATAGTTCATGAGCTTCGCTTTTCAAAGGTTCTTCTAAATCCTTCTTCTTTTGCTATTCGCTCTGTCTATTTGATTTTCAACTTTCTTTTCCTGCACACATTTTCATTTCCTCCTGTATCTTGAGAATTCTGTGTAAAAGTGTTCCTCATATCTATTATCCTTTTTATGAACCAATGAACCTTTTCTTTATATAAAAGGCTAATACTATTTGCAGCAAGACATTTTTTATTCTGTTTCATTAAATAATCCTTTGTTTGGGCTATTCTGCTTACTATCTCCTTGTTTCTTCCATCATTGACTTTGTTCCTGGTATATTCTATTTGTTGTCTCTTTCTTGGTTCTCCCTTCACTGGTTATCTTGTGGCCTAATTATTCAAATGTTTTCACGTGCCTGACCCGTTTTTCCGATATTTATTTGATACCTGAATTACTTTATTTTCGGTGTGGGCCGTACGTTTTATTCTTTTTCTGAAACTCAGGTGGTATTTCCTAATTCCTCTTTTCATGCGGGTTAATGCCCTCTTTAGACCGCCTCCTTCGCTGCAGGCATGGTAATTTCATCTGCAAACATGGCGTTGTGGTCATCTGATTGCGCTTTTCCTCGATTTGAGAAGTTATTGAATGACCATAGTCATCTTTCATAGACGTAGTCATAGCCTTGAGTATAAAATACCCTCTCGACGTGAACGCTGGGGATGTATGCAGCACTAATGTGCATCTTTACTCCTTTTCTTATTCCTTTAGCTTCTCTTTTTCCACCCCATTTTATTTGTGACGTATAGAGCACTTAAAAATGTGTCGTTACGGATCATCCCGATACTTTTTATGGTACGTTTCATGGTGTTCAAATCCACGCTGTTAAATTTTTTCTCGAGTTCTACGGTTGTATTTAATGTGGTTAGGTCTTTTTGTAGTCACATTTTCGACTTGAGCCATTGCTTCCATTATGATGTAAGGCATTACATCCATTATGATGTAAGGCAAAAGGATCAGAGGAAGACCTTAGGCTAGAATTTTTTAAACAAATCTCGGAGGATGTTGGAGAAAGGAGTCACGAGGAAATGAAAAGAATGGAAAACATCAGAAAGGAATGTAAAAGAAAAGTTATGAGTGCCAACCAATTGAAAGTTTTACGACTAGGGCAGAAGGATAAACTTTTAAAGAGATATAGAAACGACTGACGGGTAACATAAAATACGATGTACGTATATATTTTGTGAGGGATGACGTCCTCCACATTGCCACATTGGAAAATAATATGCCTATAGAGGTGGATAACATGAGGCACGGAAAATAAAAATGATGGATGTGTATTCATTCCAAAAGTTTCAATGGGAACATTCAATAATAAACCTCAATTCGATAATAAAGCGTCGTCTACACACTGGCAGCTCCCAAGCACGATTCTAAATTTGTTTTGCTTGTTGCATAACAAAAAGGATCCTTGTCTGCCTATCACTAACTACTCTTAGTAAATGTCTTTGTCATGCGTCATATGAGGAAAGTCCGGTGGGTAGCGAGCTTGTGTACCGAAAGGAGTTACCGGGTTTGATTCTAGGAAACCCCTCTGGGCACCTGCAGCTAAAACGCAAGGTGAGTGATTTTCTGAGTACATACCTGTTCTACGGGAACAGCAGTCGGCACAGGGAAAGAATTTTCCCCTGATGTGTGAATTTTCTCCTTCCCTTGGGATTGGTACAAGGTTAGCTCTATCCCCACGTAACAAAAAATCTTAGGAATGAATACTGTGGTGGTCATATGCCTTAATGCACGATTTCCAGAATTTATTTATTTAAAAAGACCTTAGAATCATCTCTAGTTACAATGATTATTCCACAAACCAAAGGGTGATCAAACAATAAGTTAATAACCTTTGTATTATATATACGCTGGAGACGTCCATAGAGAGAGAATGTTAAAGCCTCTGAAATTTCGTCAGCTTTTCAATTTTTATTGAACCATTTTTTAAATTTTTTTTTACTTCACTAACTATTGTTTCATTTTAGAATGTTGTGTTTGAGTTACTGTTAGTGCACCACTAATTTTTCCATTCCGTGAATATATACTGAAAGTATGTTTGCTTAATATTCCCCCAAATATTTTGGCATATTGAGTAAGGACTAAAAACAAAGTTCGTAGCTATATTTAAATTATCTATAATAGAAAATGTATACTTTTACAAATTAATACATAAATTGAAACAGAATTTTATTTACATCATTGATCCATTATACTTTTTTTTCTGAGACACCTCAACTAAGAAAAATCATTTTTATAATTTTTTTATTAGGATTCTAATTAATAAAGCACTGGTGATTAAGTAACACAACTCGGTGGATACATACCAACTCACCTGCAAAGAAGGCTAAACTTAATCATTAAATCATTTGCTGTTTTGGAAGATTGCATTTTCCATCTTCCTTATCTTATGTTTTATATGCATCTTAAAATTGTTACTTACATCATAAGAATTGTGCTCACACACGCTGTAGCCATTGTGATAAATCGTGATAAAAATATTAGATGGATATAATTAGACAGAGTTTGCATAACTACAAGTAGCAGCAGAAATGTGGCGCTTTTTTAAGGAATTTTCTTTGTTTGAATAATATTTCATCACTTAAACTTATACGTAAGCTATTATAACATAATCAAATACAAAAGAAACTAATTGGAAATCGAGTCTTTAAAACTTTAAAAATGTACAATACTTAATCTAAATTGCGAGCATTGGAAGTAAATTCTCGAAAATACTCAAGCAGTCCTCAAGCGGTGTAAAACTTAATTTTAATTTCTAATGCGTCTGCAGTCTTACATCGGATACGTCGAAAAACTCATAGGTTACAAATGTATATTTCAGTAGGAATGAAAGTTAACAGCTTCGTATCGGGTAATAAATATTTTTTCAGCTTAGAACAGTAATGTAGAAAAAATTAAGCCAGAAAATACAGAGTGACAGAAAAGGGGACACCTCAAAATGATTTTTAATGCTTACGAAGTAATCTGCCAAATCAACATTGAGTATTATAAAGATTATTAATGACAAAGATAAGTCAATTTTTCGCTAGTTAAAAATATCTTATTGTATCGAACGTTTTCGATGCATTACATCATCTTTAGGTATAGAATGTGACCAAATACGAGGTCTGTTTAAAAAATACGCGGGCTGTTTGAATTTCGGAGCTCCAGTTCGTTCCAGGGGAATCCGCTTGGTCATCATCATCAGAAAAATCATTTTTTACCGATCAGCTGATGATAACGCCATTTTCCGATTGCAAATATCTTCATTTGATTATCAACGCGGTTTTTAGTGAAGTGCGATTTTTTCGTTTGTCGGATGTCAGAATTAATGACTTGAAGGAGCAAAGACCTGAGTGAAATTTTGTGCTGTGAAACATTATCCATACTCAAAATGGTTTACAGTGATGTTACTATGAAGTGTGTTTTTGAAGTATGAAATTTTTCAAGTGGCATGATCGTTTTAAAGGTGGTTGACAGTCTATTGAAGACAATGAGCGTCCTGGACGTCCTTCCACGTCATCTGACGACCCACACGTCGACAAAATCAACACCCTGGTGTAGAAAATTGACATCTGACCATCAGGGAGCTTGCCGAACAGTGAGAGATATCAGTTGGATCTTCTTACGAGATTTTGACCGAAAAATTGACGATGTACCGTGTTACTGCGAAATTTGTGCCACGCCTGATGAGGGACGACCAAAAAGCCAATCGCGTCCAGGTTTTTCAAGAACTGCTTGATCTTTCAGAAGAAAATAAAACTTCTTGTCAAGAATCATAACAGGTGATGGGTTTACGGCCCTTCCTCCTTGTTACTTTTTCTTGTTCCCTAAACTCCAAAGATCCTTGAAAGGAAGAAGATTTGAGACGATTCCAGAAATTGAGGCAAATGCTACGAAGGAGCTGAAGGACATCACAAAAGAAGCCTGCCATGACTGTTTCAACGAGTGGAAACACCGTTTGGATAAGTGTGTGCGTTGAGGAGGAGAGTACTTTGAAGGGAACTCAAACATGTAACTTCTAAATAAAGAACATTTTGTTTTATGATGTCAGTCCAGCGTATTTTTGTTAATAGACCTCGTACATACTTATATACCCCTATATCCTGGATAACTTCACTTCTTTGTCATTAAGATGTTCCATTTCCAACATATTATGCCCGAAAATACTCAAATAGTTTCTGAATATTATCGATAATGACCCTCCCCATGGACTACGACCTTTACGTGGTGGAAGGGCTTGTGTGTTCCAATGACCCTTAGAGCTTCACTGGCAGAAGCAATTATTTTGCTCCTGGTAGG
>WURS02454140.1:0-13999 GCA_011762765.2 Rhinocypha anisoptera
CCTCATGTTGTCTCATTTAAACGATTGGTGTCATTTGAGGAATGGAATGGAGAAGGACGAAAAAGATTAGGTGGATAGGAAAAGTACGAAATAAGGAAGTATTCAGGTAAGATGTATAAAATCATGGACATTGAAATTGATTGTTACAGCTGTTTAGAAGGGATTTCTTGTTGGCGGCAGTTCAGGAAGGTTGATTGGAAGAAAGAAGATTGGAAGGTTGGAATAAGCGATTAAAGGATTATAAGAAAGAGGACGTGAGCGGTGCAAGATAGTGAACGACTTAAATAAAGAGAGAAGTTACGGCGAAATAAAAAGACTGATTGCAAGTGTGTGACAAGTGTGTGTGTGTGGTAGTGTGACATGAAAGGCTGTCATGGAAAGATCTAATCTCTAGACACCTATACTCTAAAAATGAATTACTATTATCAACTGAATCATTTCCTGGGATCTGAGGTCAGCGTGTAAACAGCAATTTCCTTCGGCATCATTGAATGCCCACACGGTGTTGTTGGTTATTCCCGCGCAACTTCCCAGGGCATGTCTGTTTAGTTGACCTTGCGGACACAGTGATTACCGATTCTAAAAAAACTCCGCCTGTTGTATTGCTAGTAAAAATCATATGAACGGTGTATTTATTGATGTTTATATTTGTATCGACAATGCACGCAAAAACTCATAAATGCACAATCATTCTATAAATACATATTTATTTAACACAAAACAAATAATAGGACATAAGGAAGGGATAGGAATAAATAAAGGACAAATTCAAAATTTGGTAGGGAGGATGGAAACCCACGAATTCATACGAGAAAAACGTTTTGTGATCAGCCGGCCCTCCAAATTTCCGGTCTGGCATGCTAATCGTCCCGAGTTTGAGTCCCGACTGATGCCAAAACTTTTTTCTTATGAATTGGCGGGTTTTCATCTCCCTTACCACATTTTGTGTTCGTCTTTTATATTTGTTCCTATCCCATGCCTTATTTCCTGTTATTTATGTTGTTATCACAATTGTTGATTATATCTGTATTAATTTTTATTTATATGCACACGCTCCCGTAATTAACAAAATCAGTGACATAGGCACAACTGTTTTAATTACCACCACGTAATACTTAAAGAATTGATGTGTTAATTAAGTGTCACCTCAGGAGATGGCATATTTAACACGCAATTTTAGCATTTGCACCGGTAAAATGTTTTGTCATATGCTTTCATACATCAACGCTGAGATTGGTCTATATTCCGAAGACGCAGGTTTTTTTCCGATTCAATGGTTAATACTTCAATTAAAGATCCCGAATAACTGGAGCATATTGAAATCATATGGCTCAGGAGAAGTTAAACTACTACCTCTCTACTGTAACCCTTCACTACATTCACACACGATCCTTCAAACGAGGCCTTTCAAATTGCTGTGGACGCTACTCTTTCAAACGGGTGGCCCATTGAGTGGCTAGAGTTATGATGGCATCTAGTCATAGATTGATAGCATCTTGATAGATAAATATTGATAGATTGATAGCATCTTGTCGTAGATTCATTCAGATTCATTCATTTCATTCATGCATTTTTATTTAGGGGAGTTAATTTAAGATGAACTCCACGTAATACGACTTTATTGTCTCCACCTTGATTGTTACATTTTTTGTATTAAAAAACCCCTTGGCAACAATACAAAAATGATGAAATTGACTGATGATATTCGCCGCCATATTTATATTTTCGATCATACTTTCCTATTCGCTTGTGTTTATTAACCCTAATAGTCCTCAAATTCCGATGCTTAACCATTATTTAACTTCTGAATTATCCGTAAAGACCAAACAATAATCAGAAATGTTTAAGTACATCCAGCCGGTAGTATTTGTTTTTTCTCTTAAAATATAAGATTAACTCCGAAAACAAGTGGAACTGATGCCATCTGTGGAAACTGACCTCATTAATGAATATGGCACCCGTGTGGTACGTAAGAAGTTACCCATCATCCCCAAACTGAATACATACGACGTCGTTCTCCCTCCTCCTCTCCATTTTCCCGTGACACCCATTTCCCCCGTCGATGAGACGTTAAATAATTCAGTCCCCATGCCCTCATTAGGGAAGTGTAATAAAACTGCTGCACGAAAACCCATCAGCCTCGTCTCCCACTAATCCCACTCCAATGCTATCCGCCCGCATTCTGGTACGGAGTCAAACCCATGCAAATGCCGCCCGCAAGGTGCAGGCTGAATTTGCATTCAAGAGATGAAGGCGACCGTATACTTCAATCGTTCGGACCGAGACGACAAGTTGCGCGACTCCTCGGTGGGCTTACTTACCATTCGCAACCCTGGCTGTTCGACTTTATTGGATTCTATTACGGCGTGCGCATATATTACGGGCGTTTAAATGGATTCGAATCCTTGGGAAAAACCTCGCCGGGGGCTTTTGTTCCTGCCATTCTACCTTCAATATTCAGAACCTTTCCGAATGAAAAATAAAATTTTCCTCATCCATCGACTGGAATACTGATATCCTCACGCCCGCCCCCCTGGTCAATATTTTCCTCCTTCAGCTTTGTATTCGAGTCACACCTTCGAGCATGTTGTTGCGCTCTGGGTAGTGAGTTGGTCATTCGATGGCCGGAAGTTCACTTGACTGAAAATAATCTTTGGCGTTTAATATATTAACGTTTTTAAATGTGGAATCGTCGAGAATCTATTACCTGCAGATGTTCACGGGCGGGAGGACTGAAAGTATGTTTTATATTCACATTTACATCCTAAGACGCCCTCTGATATAAATTGAAAAACACACTGTATTCACTCTAAGAATTGATATGATACAACGAGTTTCGACTCTAAACTTACACGACTCTAATCATCGGGTACTCAATAGTCAAAGCTACTTGTGTTTTAAATAAATTCTCAGTGGAAATACAGTGTTTTTTGTTTATTTTATTTGAAAATCTATACCCACAAAGTTGAGCCGGAAATCCTTGAATTCACTAAGTATCTCTCCCCGAAGGACTGCGACTTTGGCATAGTGGGAGGCTTGTTCAGCTCTATGGAATGATCCATAGAGCTGAACTGGCTGTAGCAATGATTTTTGCTTCTAGTACTGTCACCCATGCCAGGTAGATACGTAGAAGGTAATGAGCCGGACGTAAGGAAGCCCTCCTATCATCTACTCCTCAGTGAGGCGGTTTCGAAGGTGTGTGATTAGAAGAGGTGCATCGGTAAAGTAATGATATCTTATCAAAAAAATTATTGAGAATTGAAGTTGAATTCCACCTCATTTGTATATTTCCAGGAATCATGATTAGTGTTTAGTGGAGCAATATTAATGGGGTGATTTATAGTGGATGGGGAAGAGTTGACGCCGGAAATTCTCTGACATTCTTTAAGCTTTTTCGGTATTCAGACTATCATAATGTAGTGTACCTGATATCTTCCTTAATTTATTCGAGATTTCATGAATATTTTCTTATTTTTTAGCTTTGGAATAGAATATTGCCTATCACCTGGGAATTTTATTTGCAGAAATCGACCAAACAATATATTATTTAAGAATTTTCATGTTCCTTCTAATATCAAAGGTTCACTTCTGTATGATAAATTGAATATAAAGATTGACATGGTGAACTCTCTAATGCATGGAGCCTCAACAAATCTAAATTAATTCAAATGAATGACTTTGTCCTTTAACTATAGTAGAAACATTCATAATGGATCTTTTCTAATAGAATATACTCCATATTTTTAAAAATGTGAGTGACACCTAGAAAATTCGAATTTTTTGTGCATTGAATTTCAAAACAGCGTTGCGCACTTAGTTCTAGAATCGAAAATTAATTATAAATACTAAATAAAGTAACTATATTCTAAGTAGAATTTCTAAATGACATCATTGTCAGAGTTTCATGCGTTGCGTCGGCACATCCTAAGGACGCCAAGTGTTGTGCACAGCATTGATGCCTCTTTTCTAAACGATTCCAGATAGAGAACCCAATAGCTGGTAATTTAAATAACTTTGGACAGACACCTCTAATGAATATTTTATTGCAACTAAAGGGTAAATTCGTACTATATCCTTAACTGAAATCCATACTTAAGAGATATAATATTATAACTGATAAAAATATTTATTGTAAGACACTTATTGATGATTCTACAACGATAACGGTTACTATATAGTATAAAACTACCATTGGTAAACATATAAGCTGGGAGAACTTTTGCATCACAAGAATAAGTATCAGTTTAAGAACCAAGAAATCAGTTTAATTTTTGACGGTATTTTGACATTTTAATTGACGTTTTAGATGGCAAAGGTGAATGCTTTACTGGCTTAACAAGTAGATGTCATTTTAAAAATATATTACGTTAGTGCGTAAATGTGATATTTAAAATTAGCAGTATATTTAGAATTCTGTTTTCGATTCTCTCTAATGACTTCGAGAGAGATACAACATTTAAACATACAAACATTTTCAGATAATTAGGCATATTAGCTGGAGGGATGATTCCATATGGGAGACTAAATTTCGGGAATTAGCCGTATCAATTTATTAATTATTTAACGATGGATAATTTATATTTTAATGAATATTGGTTTACCAAACTGTTTAAAAATGTCAAAGCTAACGAAGACCAGGGATTCGAGGAAGGCCGAGTTGTAAGGAACTGGAAAATTGCGGAAATCACACTTACATTTAAGAGCGGTGATCCGGAGGGTCCAAATAACTATATGCCCATTTCCTTTGCACTACTTTCGCATATGTTATTGGAAAGGAAAGTATGTTTGATAATGTTATATCTAAATGCAATAACTTCTTTAATTGCAATTATCACGGATTTCACATTAAATCACGTTCGTGCGAATTCCAGCACGTATATTTTTACCCATGACCTACTAGTATCGCTGCGAGAGTCGATGCGATATTCTTAGATGTCAAAACTCTTTCGACATGGTTCCCCGCGTAAATATATACTCAAAATGAAAATGTAGGGAGTTTATGCTAGTGTTATAATTAGGGTGAAAAAATAGTCTTTGAATATGAAATTAGAGTAGTTTTGGATCCTATCAGTCCCGATAGTGTCAGTGTTTGGTCTGGTGTTCCGCAGGGTAGAGTTAATGACTCCTAATTTTCTTGATTGACATAAGAGATTTAAATTTTTGCAGTATATTCAAACATTATAATTTATCGGAGGAAACACTAATCTTGCAAAAAAAGACCAAGGCTTGCTTTCAAAGGATTTGGGAAGCAAATTTATAAAAGGTGGAACGGATGCAAGTGAAAGCTTATCTTTAATAGATGTTCTGTCGTTCATTTCTTTAAATGAATGTAACTATGTGATGAACACTTTATCAACTCAGAGGTAATGATTAAAAGTTAGCAATTCTGTCAATTACCTAGGATTGCTTTTAACTTGTGGTAGGGTCCCCACATGCGTAAGATATGATTACATGGCAAATTAAGTTGCGAATAAAAAATTAGGTTTCATCACATGCATTGTTGGTAGGAGTAATTTTAATGTGTAAGAGCATGCCTTCAAACTCACGTGAGCTCCAATTTGGATTTCGTGTGGTGGCTATGGGATTCTTCAGAAAAGAGAAATGATGAAATTTAGATAGTTTAGCGGCGATTGACATGGCGATATGTTAAAAATTGCTACGACAAGACTGAGAGAGTTAAAGAGATGGTAAAAAGGACTCAAATGAAAGTCATTGGACCACTGAAGACTTAACGCTGCATTAAATTTATTTATAAAACTTTTAACCGTAGAATTCCACATTAAAGTTCAAGCTTCAAGATACTGGCTGGTCCGTTCACATTCACAAAGTAGAAGATATAGAGACACGAAATAGTAGGCTCCATTAACACTCAATGAAAAATATGTGTAAAACTTTTGGAATCGAGACTGCTTCTCATGGATCCGGTGTTAGGTTTCAAGCTTAGCTTCTAAGGATTCCCCGCCATGTGTCGCTTTATAAGGTAAATTGGTATTTTGGAGAGGAAATTGGTAGCTTACACGCCAGTGTCAAACATTAGTTAAGATATGAGCGGGGCCTTGATAATTTTCGTTATTTCAATCGCCCACAATCAGCACTAATAGGCCAGTTACGGTGGGCACTATAACAGGTTTTAATAAAAAGGCCGAAACACACACAACGTAGCCCAAGGTGGAGATTGAAAAATCCACCTAGTCGGGATTCAAACCCGGGACCTTCGGGTTGGAAGACGAGGAAGTTACGTTAATAATGCTTAAAAAGAGTGTATTTTGTCTCGTAATCAAACCTCATTGAAGTTTAGTTCACAAAAATCGATTACAATCGGCGTAGTACTTACTTGACGCTCCTTTTTAGTAAGCTATTCCCTTCTCATATTTAATGCTTAGTGGAAACACCAATCGAGGCCTTACCATAATAAGGGTTCAGAGGGAGGGAGGAAGGAGAATGGTAATGTTATGTGAAAAAAAAACTTTAAAAAAATTAAAAAGTTGAAAATTGAAATGGTCTTTCTTCATGTAAAATAAAGTGAAAGGTCAATAAATTAAAGCAATCACTATTTTTAGACAAGCTTAAAGAGGATTTACAAAAAGAATCGTGTACTCACACACACTTACGGTTTGATAGATTGATTGAGACTTTTGGTTGATACTTTTTCTATTTGTCTAGAGAAAGTGATGGTTTTATTTTATAACGAAGGGTTTGGAGAGGTCCAAAGTCTTGTCTTTCGATTTTCCCTCCTCTTTGGCTTCTTTGGTTGGCGACACAGGGACTGTGCTGTAGGTGTCTTTAGATGTCATCAAGCGCGAAAATAAAGTAACTAGTGATATTTAAAATTATTAATCACTTTTATTTTATTTAGCGAAAAAAAGTCTTAAAAATTTTCAATTTTCATGTTTTTAAACTTAATTTTAAGCTAGCTTACCCGTTACTCTTTCTTATTCATCAAGTCCCTTTTGTCTAATTGATAGTCCGGCCTTGGTAAGTGTTTCTGTTAATTCTTTTAGGGACATAGTGCGCTTTGAAAAGTGTAAACTTATAAATTGTAGTTAGCTGAATATCGAGGATCCATATAGTTTTTATATTTGTATGCTCTAAATTTATGAGTGTTGTTGTTACATCCTAAATTTTATTGGGAACCGGTGAACGAATGGTGAGGAACCATATACGTTTTATATTTGTATTGATTTAGTTCATGAGTGATGTTTCATCCTAAATGTTGTTGAGAACCCTTAAACGTCTCAAGGTTAATTAGTTCCAAATACTTAAAGAAATTGAAATTTTCAAAATGAAAATTAATTAGTTCCAATATAACAATATTACGGATTTCTTCAATAAATATATTTTAAAATAAAATTTCTGAGAGATGTTTGCAATAATATATATCCAAAAATGTGGAGGGATGAATGGCGAGGATTATGAGGGGTATAGGTAACGTTAATTGAATTAGGGTGATAAGACGATGAAAGCATTTTATAGTAAGTGGTTGAAATGTGGACTCGGAAGTGGAATGAAAAAATACTATTTCAATCATAAACCTGTGGAAAAGTTATGTATAATACTTGAAAAATGCGTATAAACTAAATGAGACACAATGCTTTGTAATTTCACATAAATATATTTCTCTCGCGACCTAGGTTTCGTTGCAATGCAACATCATCACCTGACGAGGTTGCATTACAAAGCTTAGCGTCTCATTTAACCATGAAGCAGTTCCCCCAAGTCACGCCGGAAACTATTTTCTATGTGCGTATAAACACCGATTGAAAATTTAAAATATGTAAACTAATTTTGCGACGGCCATAATAATAAAAAACGGCATTTAATATGACCGTTTTATTTTTACCACATTTATGATACCTTTAACCATATTTATGAACTTTAAGAATTTTGCTTGAGAATCTATGCATAGGTCTAACAAATTAATTTTAATTCTCACTACATTAACAAGGAAAAAGTTTTGTATCAGGGCCTACATTGAGAGTAAATCCATATTCTCTGTGTGAAAACAGTCATTTACCCTCGATTCTTTCGTTGTCGTAAAAGTTCATTGCAATTTTAACAAGTAATACGTATTTTTTGGAAATATTTTTATTCGTTATCTAAAGAACCTCCAAAACAAACAATCTTATGAAATTCTCCCGAGTTAAAGAACCCGAAAGATTCCTGAAACTCCGGATATTTAGGGGGGACCTGTGGATTTTACGAAAAATCCACCGGGAGGGAACGGCAAATTTGGAAGTCAGGAAGAATCAATCGCTTTGCCGATGTGTTCCAATTCGTTGAAGTTAATAAGCAGTCGGTGAAAAGTTAATTTGTATTCTCCTATATAAAAAGAAAACCGTCATTGAGTAATGTATCTGTGTTTCGAGATGCTAAGGCAAACATTGGTTGTTGTTATTCTATACCTTATTACGTAATCTTGGTAGTTCTTCCTCCCTTGTGAAAATGACACGGTGCTTTTTTCGCCCTTTTGAGTTCAATATTTATTAAAATAGTTTATGGAATACTTATTATTGTTTTAAATCATCGTAATTTTTTGGATGTCTGGGTTTGTAATGTCAAGGAGAAGCAAGATACACACAGGAGCCTATTTTTATTCGATACATTGTTTAGTGATTTTTTCTGGCAATAATTTGTCACCTTACGTATAAATACGATTTTATTTTTCTAAAACTTCGTAAAAAAGAAAATAAATGTATCTTCTCTACCTCCATGATATATGTATTGGTGAGATGGGATAATTATGTTTTCAGTATTCTACTAAAAGTTTTATTAAAGATAGTACTTTTTGTCGATTAAAGTTCTAGAATAATTCATATAATAAATGCAATCTAAAAAAATCTTCTTGCCAGTGCATCCTGGTTTTTTTTATGAAATATCTTTTTCTTTTTCCTGTCAACTTTTACGCTTTCTGGATCCAATTTAAAACCACATTTGAACTTTTCAATCGGTCACATTAAAATTCATTGGAGTCAGCGGGTGACTTAACGCGTGAGTAACGGTGGAAGAACTTTCGAAAAAGTTTTAGTTTTCTTTATTTTTGACGTCTCTAAGGAATTGATCCCATAAGCGTCATCGTTGATGATTTCCAATCGAGTCAATGCATTAAACACAAGTCACCCGGGGTTAATCGAATATCGGCAAACGGGGAATGTTTGTCGGGAAAAAGGGGGGACAGGGGAGTAGAGCAACCAGAAGGATAGGGGACATTTTCAACTTCCAAGGGGATAAAACGAGAAAGAAGGAGAATCAATCTTCGTTTACCGTCGTGGCTGCAGAAACCATTACCATCGGTGAATATGATGGCGCTATTCATCACCCGCAGGCATTCTTGAACATCTCCTGACACTGGACACACTGGATGACTCTTTGACTAACGTGGCCTCCCAGTTGGCAGAAATTGCGGTTTTATACTCGTTAGGTACCCCAAAGATTTCAGGAACTCAAAATGGAAGCAAAATGTTTACACGGATTACACGTATTCGTTCATGTCTTTGTGATATTGGCCCAATTCGTCGTTTATTACTGCTAATATCAAAATAATTTTATGTACTCAATGATGGTTTCCTAAGCACAGAAGAACAATATGTTTGTAGATACGCAGTAATTATATTTAGTTAATATTTGGGTGTGTTTTGCATGGCTTAGATGTTATTATTGCCGTGATTAAGATGTTGTACGATGATCGGGGCTCAAAAGTCAAGTATACTGCAAAAATAATCTTTATAATAGTTTCAAAATGTTTTGAATAGCTTTTTAGGTACGTTAAAAGCATTTTGTTCACAGTTATACTTTATTGAACATTTAGAATTTTTAATACGATGCAAATTAATTACCGTTTCATATTCTTCATTTCATCTAATAATATTGATTATTTGTTCATTTTTTCTACAGTTTTGTAAAATCAGTTTCTTTAAATTTTGAATGAGAAGGTAGTTTCATAAAGACTCTCAACACTTGAAAAATATCTGTTAGATTCACAACACCATCCATTCCAAAGCAGTTTATTCTTTTGGTACTATGACTTCCAATCACCTAGTAGTCCGAATTATTTCCCAATATCAGATATATATTCAAATATAAGGTATTGGGCCGTTTTTTCACTGTCCGTCAAACTATGTTTGTCCATCTCTCTACACGTCGAAAAGGTGTTTTTCTTTATCATGCAGAATTCAAACCATATCTGAGGAAGGAATGGAGATTTTTAAAAATTTGAGTTTCATGTTTCCACAACAGAGGAAAGCGTCTGACATGCAATGATAATCATCAAATGGCGAAACAATTTTTACTCGCCCCATCTGGCATAGAATTACTGTTTATTGTTGATATCGAGTGTATTCATTGTTTTTTCATATCCATTTTATCGTTTTTTTAAATATTTTGACGTTGAATGTTCTTAAGATATTTAATGGAGAACATAAATGAATGGAAGTTGCAGAGGGAGGAAAAAATTTAACGAAGATGGAGCATTTTCAACAGACCGTTTTTGTCAGTCTTGTAGTTTAAAGATGCGGGAAAGAAAAAAGAGCGCGAGTATTTCTATATTTCTTACCCTAAAAAGCAAAAAATTCTCGGATTAGTTTAAATGGAATCTTCTCGAGCCATTATGAAAGTTTAAAAATCACAGAAGACTTAAGGAAAAAATAATAACTCATAATGTACAATATTGATAATTAATGTATAACCAAGTTTCAACTACAGCCAGTCTTGATGTAATACCGTACTGTCCATATGTGCAGTATTTCTGTCGCTTTGTCGCGATAATAACGTCAATATATTTATCATTGAATGGAAGCAATAGGGTAAACTTTAACAAAAACTATAACAAAGTTATAACTTTATTAAAAAAATGTGACGGGTGTAAAAACTTACGGCTCCTGCTAGTGAAAGAGTTCTACTTTTCAACTGTTTCCGAATTGTTATTTATTTAAAAAATAGTACCAATAAGTGAATAATTTAATTTAAATTAAGTCCCATCATGTTCGACGGGAGTCAAATTTAGAATGGTTTAAAATGATGAAATCCCTTTCTTGAATTATGTTTACGCTCTTTTAAGAGCACTTTCATATTTAGTTTCTTTAAAAAATTTCAAGGCTTAATCGTTCAAAATTGGATTTTATATCACCACTTCCAGCTGCAACGATTTTCTTGTCTTACATTGCCTAACCAGCCATAAATTGATAGTTCGGAATGACAACAATAGACTACGAGGAGACCACTTAATCCACGTTTGCACGAAATGGAGAAGGTTAGGTAGCGGAATGAAGGGTGTCGGGTCGGGAAATCCGAGATAGACCCCTGCTCCACTCATTATTCACTGCGAGTCATTCATGCCTCGCGGGAGACCGGGAGCGGTGTAGTAAATCTCTATCGGTCGCGAAATGAGATTTGAGAAGAAGTGGAGAGAGAGAAGAAAAAAAAGGAATGATTTTTTCAGCAGAGGGGTCATCCGAGAGAGCTTGTTATCGCGCAGAGGATAGATGCACACCGTTCGGGACAGTGAGATATTTGCCGATCCAATCCCCCCCTCTCCTCTCACACCCATGGGGGTTGAGGTTGAGAAGGGGTGACATAGTCGGTGACCCACTTCACGTGCCTGCCGGTAATAGCTAATATTGAATTCCTAGCCATCCACCGTTTCGTTCATTAGCGGCGTGGAATCATTGAGGTGCATGCCACGGACGTCAACGCAACCTCTGGAAACCCCAGACAAATCGAGGCCACTGATTGCTCGTAGTGGAGGAGGGGATCATTCGATTGGGGCGGGGGTAATTCCAATCTTCAACATTTGTGCGATGGAAGAAAGTTGCCAAGGAATAAGGCCATCTTTTTCTTCTTAAAATGGAAATACTGATCCATATAACGAAGATGAATAGGCATTCAGAAGGAGACCAATGCTTGGTTCATGATAAATTTCCCAAACTAAGACAGTAAGTGATTACAAGAATAACGTTTTGAAACCAAGAGGGTTACTTGCCTACCTTTTTATTTGTATTTGCTGTTACGTAGTTTATACTGTGTATATGTATGTTCTCCTGATAGTGACCCCACAGTCAAATTTTATGGGAAAATGCAAAATGTATCATTATATATAGCAGTAGTTCTCAACATATTGTGTCCCCGTAGACTCGTTGGCCGTTAGTTGATTATCAGTTACTCCCTATTCATTATGATAAGAAAGAAATTCATAAGTTTACAAGACAGATTCAACTGCTATAAGAAATAAACAATGCTATTAGGTACTATTTAAAAAATATATGTTAGTAACATAGTGCACTGATTTACCTGCTAATCACCGTGCCCCCCGTTGAGCTACGCGTGTGTGGAACTTCTTGCATATTTTAAGTTTCGTTTAAAGAGTTAGTTAAAGATAAGGCACTAGCTGATTCCTTTTATTCTCTCTGTTGATAGCGTACCTTTAGAAGTAAGTGCTTGGTAGACTATAACATTGGTTCCCAACGGGGTTGCTACCAACCACACATGGGCGCTGGTATGTTTGAGTGGGACTTTTTTTGTCCATTGAGGGGACCTCAATGAGAACCAGTGGCTCTACTGAGTCTCCAATGGCCATCCTTGTATTAATTCTTCAACTTTGAACGCTTTAACGTTTTGCCGAATTTCACCCTACGCACTTGAAATAGGTATGTTTTTATTAAATCACCCGCCGACGAAGATATTGCCAATACGCCTGATTTTCCACTGGTTGTTTGCAAATGACCCTATGAAACGTCCAGAACTGGTTTAACGTGACCGAAGGGTAATTTTTTATTTGAAAAACTCAATACCAAATGTTGGCTGTAAATCTTATAGATTTATCTTCTTCGCTGCAGTACGAAAGTACAAAAGCTAACAAGGTAAAAACTTGATCAGTAATTGAATAAAATTTTCCACAGAGAAATTTTATTTCGACCAAGGTTTTGGTGTTATCACATCACCTTTGGGATACCACCTTTATGAATCTGAATGTATTCCTTGTAATACCACCTGAATCATCTTTTATTAATGTTTTCGAGGCTAGAAAGCTTTGTGATGGAAACGACGAATGTTTAAATTGTTTACTGTTACACAAATAATTTGGCTGTAAAACAGTACATACCCATATAGTTAAAACGATTTTTCAAATAATTTGAATCAGGTATAAACTTTTTGAATACGAGTAAAGTTCACTAAGAGTTGAATTTTAAGAGATATGTTCCTTGTTGGACTGATTTATAGAACATTTAATGAAACAAATAGTATACATTTGCATTGATATGATTTAAATTTTATTAAGGATAAAGGAATAATATCTGGTTTCGTGTTATAACTTCCTTTTTACTAATCAAATTTAGTTAAAGGAATTTTATCACCTTCCAAATATTTCTTTGTTGGAAACAATGTTCTGGTTTATAACCTATTTTTGAAAGAATTGAAGCATAATTTTGCAAACGGATTTAATAATTTTCTCAAAATGACCATTCCATATTGGGTCCTAAAACCCTCCTAAAAATTAAAAATAACAAATTTATCATAGAAAATAGCGTTGATAGAATTGTTAAAAATGAATTTTTACAATAGAAAATCAATAATTGAATTGAATAATTTCGTATACGTATTAAAATTCATACATTTGTGGCCTTATGGACTGCAGCAAAGAAGTTTTTATATTTATTTCCCATGATAACATTTAGACGAGAGAGGATTAGGGATAGTCACCAGTATGATAAAAAAATAAAACAAACAGATTGCCAATGGTGAACCTCGGTGAAAAGGTTATTGAGGGCCAAAAGTTACAAAAAATCAAAATATTAGTTTAATCACGTAAAGATCAGCTCTCTCACTAATACTACTATTTTTTTCAATAACATATGCATTTTAAAATACTGTGAGAAATACATACAATTGTCATTATCTTATATTAAAGTAATTACAAAAAGTAAAGTGACATTTTTCCTAGTTTTCCAATACATAGAACGTAAATTACTGTTTACTAAACGGGGGCGAAGTTATTGTATACTTTGAT
>WURS02454151.1:0-13999 GCA_011762765.2 Rhinocypha anisoptera
AACACATAATGGACGACACATGAAGTAGGAATATGGCGGCTAGCGCCTCAATAATATATATATGAGAAAAATACGCCTATGCCTTAAATATAAAATGGGATGAGGGATCAGGGTGTTGATGGGACGGAGACGACGGAGAAAAGGCGTGGGCAGAAAATTAGACGGGGAGGAGTCGGCCGGAATAAGGTAGGGGAAATATCGCAGTGAGGACGGAGGAAATTAGCGAAAAAAAGCAGTGGTTGTATTGGATGCCCCGGACTGTTTCATTCCGCAAACCAGTGCTCCCTTTATTCGTGGTAATTTCAAGTGTGGCAGTCAAGCGTATGAAGTTGGTTGTTTTGCCTTAGTCGTCGGCTATGATGTCGAGACATCGAAGGTGGTAGTCTCTTAAAATGACGAAGACAGTACCCTCTACTTCGCCCTGTGAGGTAGAAATAGTCGCATTCTTTGTGGTGATGGAAGCATTTTTCAATCTTTAGCCTTCGTCTTCGAGAATAAAGCAGTAAGTATGACATCTGGCGAGGTGGAGAAACATCACGTGTAGGAGAAAGAAGAATTCTTGACCATCTTCCAGTGTTCCCCGACTTAAATCGATAAACGCAGCGCAAGTGTTGCCATTGTTTAGCGTTCTATTTCATTCCATCCCTCGCCTCACTCTTGAATTGTTTCGCTCATTGGTGCCGTCTGAACAAGTTTTCGTGGACATCCCGACTTAAGTTATTATTCCCTTATCTCCAGCGAGCGGTCCACCTTCGCGGAAGTCCCCGCCTCCTAATTGCGCCACCATGAATAAGGGAGCGGCCTCCCACTCACCGTTGCCGGACGCAAATTATCGTCCGGAGATTACGCATCGAAAGAGAGGGAGAGAAAGGTGGAAGGAATGAAATATACAGGCGTGCCTGACCGTGAGACGGATGAATACCCCCGTCCCATCCCTCGACCACTCTCTGTTATTGTCATTTTTTTCTAAAAATTCTCCCTCGCTAACCGCGAGCTGAAGGTGATGGTGACTATTTACGTGTATTTTATGTAAACAGCGCGCGATGGAAACGCGCTCTCTCTCTCTATCTATCTGTCTGTCTGTTTGTCTCTCTCTCTCTCTTTGAAAAATAAAAAGGGAGTCCTCTATACCATTCTGCAGGATCCCAATGTCCCGAATGGCTTTATATGCGCGCGGCTTCCTCGAATGGCCGAGATAAGATCCAGGTTGAATCGCTCATGCACACGGGGGATTTAGATGGCCTTTTGATGGTGCTCGTTCATTCAATCGCATTCGCGTCCTCGGGTGTAGTTGGCACCGTTTGAGGGCACAGGGAGTCGAAGAAGTTGTCGTCTTTGGAGCGAGAAGTGGGTGCAGTCATTCTGCGTCGCAGTTTTTTTTTGTTCATATCCTGTCTTCTGTAGACTTCCGAATAGATTCAAAAGCCGTCAAGGTTGTAAAATTCGCCTTGCCCCTCGCCTCGCCTCCGAATAGTCTCTCTCAGGAACTTTTCTAAATACAGTTGGCATATTGAACTTGCCTCAGTATGTCTGTAGTATAATATAACGTCCTGATAAATAATTCTAAGAAACGATTCACACAATGACAGAGAAAAAATATGTGAAGTAATTTGGAATAGCAGATAGGCCAGTTTGAAAGCCTCGATTAAATGTATTTGTGTGAGGTAAAGTGTCCTTACATGTGCTTTTACCAAAAAATCTGATTAAAAGTCATTTTGATTAGTGAAAATATAGCATGAATTTATGTTGAAGATTTTCCTTATTTCAATCACAATGGGTGTAGTTTAAAGGACGTGTAGATATCCGCGGAGCTTTCTCTCTCACAGAAGTTGAGCAAACATGACTAAATGTAATGATTTTTGCATGTCACTCTTCTTCACTTTTTATTTCAGAATAATTTATTCTAATTGATTAAATATGTCATATGTAAATGGATGCTGAATAACTTGGACAATTTCGGGTAAAATGTTTAACTCTAAATCAATGCGTTAAGCCGCAATGTAAGGTATTCCATACGGGGGAATTACTGATTTAGTAGGCCTATCATTGTCGTGGAATGTTTTACTATAAATTGGCAATTTTGCTACTGAATTTGTTCCTAATATCTAAGTAAATAAATATTCGATAAATAAATATTATTCTTTGGCATTTTGCAGCCTTGAACAAATATTAGAATTTCGATGAAGGCCAATAATATGAAGAGATTTGGGGCATTGGGACTTATGCTCTAGTCTTTCATTTATTAAATTTCTGAAATATTATTTTATAATTCAGGAATATTTTTATGTTATTTAAATTATGCAATCAATGCGCAATTGAGCAAATCGGTGAGAAATTTCTTTTCGAGTTATTGAAGTCCTTTTAAATTTAATCGAAATTTCAGAAGCAGTGGAGAGACTTCTTAGAAATGGATCCAAAATATGATGTGTTATATTTCATTCGAATTCAATTTGTTCATCTCAACGGCCCGTAATGCCTTGAGCTTATTGAAGGCTATTTTCCTTGAATTCTTTCGTTTCAAAGAGGACTGACTGGAACCATTCAATGACTTGTTGTTGAACGTTCCTATATCTTTATGGTTTAAAATCGAGCGATTCGAGAATCCTTAATGTTGCTTGCAAACATGCCCAGCCCAGATTGTGGTCATGACCGCAGGGATTCAAAAAAGTGAGATACAATCGACTGCTTGTCTTCTTTTATTTTTATGATTCCCGTGCATAACATGATTCCTGGAAGGAGCACAAGTTTCCCTGTTCTTACCTTCTGTCTCTCCTCCTAGCCTCTTTCACTTCAACTTTCGACGTACGAGTATTTATTCGGATATTTTCTCTGGTTACATTAAAAGTCCACAAAAGGTTCCATATTAATATCCTTATTTCTTTTTAGATGGCATAGTTAACCAATTATAAGGTGCAAGAAATGAATTAGTAACGGATTTCCCATTTATTGAGAATCAAATTTCTTCTTTATTTCGTAAGGCTTGGAAAATATATTATAAATGGTATTATAATTTAGTATATTTTCTATATTGTTAGGATTTTGAATCTCAATTTAACTAAGTAAATTTATATTTTTCCCTATCACACATATGGTCATGTATGGTTAAAACCTCTTTCGTGTTAGACCATAGAAGAGGCGAATTCGAAATTAGTAATGACTTTAATAATAATGGAAGAATAAAGATAGAGTTGTGATATTGGATGTAAAATAAAGGCATAATCTGAGGAAATTCAAATTCCTTTGAATTAAATCCGACTATACAGGAATTGCAGTAACATTCCTTATAGACTTAAAGCCTATAGGGCAGTTTTATTCATTGGAATTTTTCTCGATGAATTTTTTCCTTCGTGGCTATTATTCAACGTGTCCTGGATAGAGCCAGTTTTATTACCACCCGTGGTCATAATGCGCCAAATCCTTCTTTTCCTGAAAGTGATGAGCTCTTCACATAATACTCCATCGAATGTTCACGGAAATAAGAAATGGGAAGGGACTGCGTCTGGACTCGGATGGGCCCTTCATGTTCCCGATGGTGGAGTAGGGGAGGTCCCAGCAGATAAAGGAAATTGACAATCAATCAAAATCCCCGCCGGAGTAGTTTACGTTGTACAAGTATCGATAAGGGCAAAGCAGGGGGTGGAGTGGTGGAAGGTTCGTCTGGAATGGGGAAGCATTTCCATCCGGGTCTCCTTACCGCAATCTTCTCAAGATCTCGTCCCCATATAATCCCACCGCACTCCCAAGCCTTCCCACCTCTTCTTGATTTCGTCTCCTCCTCTTCCTCCCCATGGCATTCAACCATCCTTCTGTAATTCTCCCCTCTTCCATCCCTTCTCCTTCGAGGCTGTATCGCCCTCTTCATAATCTTATTTATACCTCTTTTAATGCAATCTAACCCTCGCTCCTTCTCGTAGCTAATGGAAGTGCTGATTTGGTACTGGTCTCCCTCACTAGAATTGAATTGATTTAACACGTGGAGCTAGAAATAATGTTCTGATTCAAGATGAATTTAAGAGAAACCTGACCACGATTTGATTAAGTTGGAACCTGTTTCATGATCTTATATGTACTTCTGGGAGCACAGAGGAGTCGAAACAACATTGACTGGCACCACCAGTATCTGTACATGTGGTTTGATTGGCGGGAGGTACTCTAACGTGATTAACGCGATGTTCATCATGTTTTTTATTTCCAGTTGTAAACTACTGATACCTTCTATTGTGCCTTTTTTAAAATTAGTTCCTACATTTCGATATCTTTTCCCCAAATAGGTAACGTTAATATTTTGTCTTTCGGAGAGATTATAGGTTTTTTCCGACTTGCAAATGGTCTCCCATACTGAAGCAAAGCATGGCTTTTGAGTGAAATGGATTCGTTGTTTTGGTTGGTATTAATAGATCTTGGTGGTAGTAGTAAATTTGTTTATAGGGTGCTTTGAAGGCTATGATCATTTCGCACCTCTTCAACTCATTGAAAAAACCCATCTGGACAAACACAACGTCCATGCCCTGGGCGGGATTCGAACCGGCGACCTTTGGGTTAGCCGGCGAGCACGCTACCCACCAGGCTTACCCGGTCGGCTTAATAGATCTTTTCTCTTAAGGAGATGCGCCTGCAGAACTGTTGCAGGCTTGCCGTCAGTAGGCCAGTAGTCCTAACCCTGGGAGATAGTCCTAACTCTGGTAATAAGTTAGGTTTTTGGAGGATCGCGGAAGGAAAGATAAATTACTCACGAAAGGAGTTATTTGCTTTCCTGCACAGAAGTAAGAAAGACTTTTATTCTGTTAACTCCGTGCTAGTAGTGTAGTATTTTAGTGGAAGTAGTGTTATAATTATGGGTCTCCATTATTGCCTGAATTGGGCGTATCCATTCTATGTGTGATCTTTGCTTGATGACATATTGTTTTCGGCCTTGAAAACATCATGCGGAATGTATATAGATATTGACCTCAGGTAAGGGTCTTCTTTTGCAAATGTTCTCAATAATCCATTCTTTTACATACCCTGGTAAGAATAATAATACCGTATTATGGCTCAACATACTGTCATTGATACTATCGATGCGAGGTTTTTAGGGGATTAATTTTATTTCTTGAAATTTTCGGGAGAAGTGTCTTTATGAATACGAGTTAAATCAAGATTAAAATCGTCTGGTCATTTTTCTTAAACCCGCGTAGGTACAAGGTCGACTAACTAAATCCGGGTGCTAAGTTAGCATTAAGATGCTTAAGGAGTTTACTCTTATGTCCCGGAGAGGGAGAAATGGTAGCTTCACGGAAGAAAGCCATTCCAATCGAAGCTAAATTGAGCGTAATAATAATCATCCATCCGTGGTGGAATAGTCTCGATGCGAGAGATAGCGGAGAGGAGATCTGTCGAGACTGGAATTTAAGAGCGTAATATCCACGAAAGTTGGGCAATAAAGAGTGAGGGGGCTCGGGAATTGGGGTGGACCGTGGGGTGGGAATGAGGAGCGGAGGGGGTGCGATGAGTGAGAGAGAGAGAGACGGAGGAGGGGGAGGGACGTCGACCAGAAAGCTGCCGCGTTAGCTGAGGAGAGGAAGGAAGGTTATGGGGGAGGGCGGATCCATGGTGGTTTGGGGAAGGCGACGCTGATGTGCGCGGTGGGATGAGGGAGCGGCGTTAATGTCAACCGTTTCATTGTGGCGTGAGTGTGGGGAGGGAGGGAAGAGGGGCGACCGCACGGAGAAGCACACCCACTCTTCCCTTTTTCAAAAAGTCTTCACACGGTTAAGACAAACGCAGTAGAACTGGCAAGTAATAAATTCGCCCTTGAATACAATGTAAAAGGAAGCAGCGTATATTTTTGCGGACACGGTCTGGTCATTCTGCCCGACACGGCGCGACGGATAACATCAATTCGTTCCGTCGAGGTGACTCCGCATAAATGCTCATTCTTTTACGTGCATCGGGTACTTCCAGAGTTTTCGCGGAGCGAAATTTTTCAGCATTTTTTTCATGAACTTTTCGACCGTTAAGATGACGAAGAGCCACCTTGAAAAGCACCGAACCATTAAGGCTTTTCTTCTTTTCCCACGAATGTCAGAAGTAACGAACGCTCTCCCGCCGAGGGGAAGGGAACATAAGGGGCGTTAGATAGGACTCCCCTTAATCCCGGGAACCTCTTTTGTTCTCCTCCTCCGTTGTCGAATGGTATTCACAGGAAGACTGTTCCTTCTTCGATGGAAACGATTGGGACAGAGCAGCGGTGCACGGCAACAGGATCGGTCAGGCTGGGACGCCACGGCCGCTCAAAAGGAAAAGCCGTTCGACTCTTGGCATTGCCCTCGTCATCTTTCGTGTGCCCATTAAAATGTCCCAGGAGGGAGAGAGAGAGATAGAGGGGGTTTGGATCGATTTGGAGTTTCATGTCGTGCCTTTAATCAGGTTTATTGAGACAGCGGATCGGCGAGTAGGAAGGGAGGGGGGGAGGAATTGGAGAAGCGGGGGAGGTACTTTTTTTGAAACGCAATTAACAAGACCTTCCATCTTTTTTTGCTCTCTCGCTTCGATTTTTTATCGTTTGGTCTTTTTAATGAACGTTCTATGTGCAGGTCGTTTGAAAAAAACACACAAAAATGAAATCTGTTCACATCTATTGGAAGGAGTTATCTTTAATTTTAAAAATATATTTTCCAAAAAGTAAAACTACTTACTGCTCCTTAAGTAATGCCGCGTCATTTTTGTACGAACTTAAGTAATTTCGCGCAGACCGACTGGAAATAGATTCCATACGCATGATCCATACCGTATTTCCGAGCATGCGCGGAGTTGTCAAACCACCCACGTATTTTATGTTTGTTTAGTTGATATTTTCGTTTATCCAGGGCGCGGTATTCATCCCCTCATGGACATTGAAAAGCCTGCATTTTTTTCATTGTCATCCCCGGAGAGAGAGAGCGAGAGAAAGATTGATTCCGTTTTCATTTGTTGTTTCTTTTCCTTTGGTCGCCTCTCTATCTTCGACTTGAAAGGGGTAGTATTCATCTTATTGTACCTTCAGTCGGTTCACTTCTGCGGCATGACCTCCGTGTGCGGCTGCTGTATGTGTGTGGATGAGCACTCGCAATTTCGACGATGACTCCCGCCTTCCCCGCTTCATTTGTCAGCCAATGTGCTGACGCGTCCCCTTTGTTCCCCCTTCTATGCTTTATCTTTGGCCGCCACGAGCGCCTGCCTCCCTGACTCTCTCTCTCTCTCTCTATCCACCTCCCTTCCTCTCCCTCCCCCTAAGCTCCGAATAACAAGGCGAACTCGGAGTGAGACCAATTCCCACGTTCCCACTCGACGTATTCCCTTCCCTCGGCTCAAGAAACATACGTAGTCCTTTTTGAAGTGGAACACTTCTTATGGCTCGTTTCACAAAAATCTGACCTGGGGAGTAAAACGGGAAAACAAAGAGAAAATACATGCGCACACAGCCTGCGGGGCTGCGATGACTTGGGGAGTAAAACGGGAAAACAGCGAGACGGCGTGCACTCAGGGAAGCGTGTGCTCCGATTGCGTGCACACTTAGTAACCTGCGAGAGAGAGAGAATTCGCGTGAGCCGTCTACGCATCCTGCTTTTCAACTATTGTTTACAAACACTCTGTCGTCTACCCATCCTGCTTTTCAACTATTGTTTACAAACACTCTGTCGTCTACCCATCCTGCTTTTCAACTATTGTTCACAAACACCTTATTAATTTTTATGTTTAATATGTAAATATTGTTTTAAATGCATATGGTAAAAATAATCGATTTTATCGGATGGAAAAAAAAACTATTCATTTATTACATCAATAATAATCCTAAATGTACGCATATCATTATACAACCACAATATAAACGGTACTTTCCCATAATGCTAATGCTAGTGCTAATTCGCCAAAGACAGTGTTCCACTTCTGTCGGCCAGTCCCACGACTGCCACATTTTTATTCTTCTGTATTGGCAAAAGAAATACTCTCCCGACATCTCTAACGATGGACATCTTTCGATCAAAAGGACCACCCACGTCTACGAAATATCTCGCAATGTCAAGGGCGTGTGTGGCAGATGGGTGAATCGACACCAGACCAGCATTCCCTCGTGCACGCATTCGAAATTATTCACCAAGTAAGAAACCACTTACACGCAAAACATTCGGCATCAGAACAATGTTAATACCATGCGGGAACGACATCAAATTACGTATGATTAAGATTCACGAAAGACGACTACAAATAATATGCGCTACGTTCGTAAGTCTCCTCATGGTGCCTCTGATCGTATTCATTCTGGTATCCATCTACTCGTACGAGGAAAAAATGACATTTTAAATCTATCCGTTCTAAGTTTATCATTCTGGTTCTCTATTTAATAAGCAAATTAATTATTGAGTCTAGGTCTTTGGCTTCAACTGTATGTTTGACCGCGAATAATAAAATCAGATACGTCATTCTCCACGGTCTCTTGAGGCTTTCCGCTAAAGCCCTGAATGAGTTTCATTGTACTGGTTTTCCGTTATGTTGCCAGTTCCTTAGTATTACTTTCGTTTTGGTACTTTCACTCAAAGTTTTATTTTAACCGTACCAGGCTTAAATGAATAGGGAATCCAATAGGAAATGGAATTCGGCGATGAAGAAATACTCACTCGGTCTTAATATATATATAGATATAATGCGTAAGGTGTTCTTTGTAAAAACACATTATGGTAGTTCAGAGACGTCAAGCTTTTACTTGGATGCTCGCCATTTAATTTTTAAAAAAGCGTCAGTTATGATTGCTTGTAATGCAGCACAAGAAAATTTTTATAAATCCGTTGTTTCCTTAAATTAAAATGTATTTCTGCTTATAATTTGAATAAATGATAGATACGATCGAAGATTCAAACAGAAAAAGTAGGATGAGACGTATTTCATAAATTGTACTGTATTCTTAGATTGCGTACTAAAAACGCATGTGTGTTTGTAAGAGTTCAACTCTGACGTGAAGTCCTCCCTGGCCACACGTCCCAGTTAGAAATTTGATTTACATCCAACTTTGCTTGGTACTTCGTAGCTGCAGATGTTCAGCCATATAAGTTCCCACGCTTCAACGCTAAAGCAATGCTGGTAAATATCAATTACCGTACCAAATTTCAATCGGTGTTACTCTCATTTAGAACAAAAAATTAGAAAAATTCTTTCGTGGAAACCACGATTTATCATTTTATATTTTTTTCATTAAAAAAATGTGCTCTCCATAGGGCTTTACATCTCGACAATTAAAGTGCCATAAAACATTTCTCTAACAATCCATACACGTATTTACCAAGCGAATAAAGGTTGAAAATTCATGTAGTCCAAAATTAAAAATTAAAATATTATAAATGACGAGAATGCTTTTTGAGTTCGCTTTATGATTTTTTGATATCGCAAAATTTTGAAGATTAATAGCATTATTTTATTATTTTTTCTCGGTATAGTTGTTTAGCATGTATATGGATTCTTGTGCTTTGGTTTTTTTAAATGTTTGTATATGCAAGCGAATTGTTAGTTTTATTTGCTATGATATTCTCTCATTTGGTTGTTAAATGGCTTTATTAATAAAATTAGTATAACTTTTTAGAGACACATTAGTGTCCATATTAGTAGAGTTTTTAGAGTTTCAGAGTCTCAGAGTTTTTAACACACTCACTTTCTTTTCCTGCAGTAATTGATAGCTGTCATCCTTGATTTTGTCATTTTGCTTACTTACATATTTTCTACAAATTTCTCAAAATTCGTATTGTCTTTCTTCCTTTTCATTGTAAAGCTATCTTATTGTTACATTATTAAAAAATTATATACCTATGTAATCGTAACAAGGAGTTACGTGGATTAATTACTTACAGTATCAATCTCATATTATTATTAATTTTCTTAAACTCTCTAAATATATGTATGTATTCCGAAATTCATAATACAGTTGACATAAGTCTCAAGCTAAAATATGATATTTATTCCATTGCGTTTCCTGGCCTAAAAAATAACGAACTAAAGATTTTGTATTAGAAACTATTGTTTTTTAGGTTTATGTTTGAACTCCGGTGTGGTTTTAGCTCCTTTAGGTTGTCATAGAGATTTTCGGGTATTACTCCAGTAAATGAGATTAACTATAGTAGCACAATTAATTAGCTTTGCACTAGTAATTCTCTAATTTCCTTTGCTAATGGCTAGTAATAATGTTTTTACTTTGCCAATTCTGTCCAATTTTTTGGGTTTTGTGTTGTTTTTTATATATGAATGTTTTTGATCCTCCAACCTAGGTACGATATTACTATTATTTTGGAGGTAGGTTTTTTCTTCTTAAGCATTCCCCATCATTCGGGGCTTTTTTTGTAAATCTGTTTTGAAAAATCACATATTTTTACGGTCGCAAGCCTTGCTGCCGTAAAAAATTCTGGAATGCTAGGTTTAGACAAACAATATCCATGCCCTGTGCGGGATTCGAACCCAAGAACTTTCGGTTAACGACGGGTGCACTGCTTCTGAGTGAACCCGATCGACTAAGGAAAAATGGTTCATCCAGACCTTATTAGGTTATCAGTAATTCAGGAGCATATCCAATTAAGGTGCATATCCATTTAAGGTGCATATACAATATCCAATTGCACTGTAAAGAAGAACCGTGAAAATAAATGCGATGAAAAGAAAATAAAACCACATCCTTTGGATCATAATTTAAACTTTAGTAATACTTATTCGAGGAAACGTTAATCACTTAAAGTGGCGTGACCGAGCAAGTTCTGATAATTAATGCACCTGTGTGAGTCCTTCCTTCCGGTGTCTCAACATTTGAAAAGAACAATGCAGTCCAATGTAGTTGTATTGATCGAGGTAACGATATGCCTCGTTCATAAAATTCTGCAATGACATCACCCTGGTATATATCTAATCACTATTATATGATTATGTTCTCACTTTTCGAGCGTATAAAAAGTTCATTCTATCCGATGGCGGGGTTACTGGTTAGTTTATTTTTTAATTTATGCGATAATGAAGGCTGGAAACTCGCGCGAGTTCATTACTTGAAAGCTTAACAAGTAGAACATATCACTGGACGCCTGTCGCGTCGTATTTAACCACATGATATTTTAACTGGCATTATTTTTAAGCGCAGAGTAAACAAATTATTTTCCTGGTGGATGTGATTTTCACTCCATGAATGCGATTAATTCGAAATGTTTACAAATGATTATGGATTTTCTTTAATGTGGAAGACATGCTGAAATATATAGACTTAAAGTCGAGTGTAGAAAATCAGCGTCATCTAATGAGGAATTTTAAAAGTGCCTTCGTTGATTTTTACTTTTTTTCCAGTGAGATGAAATATATTACCCCGTTTCCCTAGATTTTCCGTCAACCGCTTTGTTAACTACGAAATTACGTGACATGACCAAAAAAACCTGAAGGTTTTTCCACCACGTGACACGGTTAATTATCTCAAAAAATTATTTTTTTATGTCATAATGATTTACAGCGACCATCAACCCACTGTGATAAATAACTTGGTCACGGGTGGTGATTTTGTGTTTAGTATGTACCGATCCTAATGTACGTCCTCTGACACTGTGACCCCTCGTGAAAGTTTCTGGAAACCTTTTGCATGACCCCGTTACTCTCCTGGCCTTAATAACGGAAGAGGGAATTCCCAGAGGGAAGTGGAAAGTTCCGCGCGACTACAGTCATTCGTCACCGTATTGACCTATCCACGTGCTCGCGATTATCTTCAACGCCTCGTTGGCGTGACGAGATTTTAAAACACGAGTCGAATGTCGTCTTTTCGAACGACACGGTGCTAAGAATTGCATGGTTCCATGCCGTAGGAAAAGTAATTAATCGGCGTGCTCATGAGCACTCATTTTGAACTTTTGGTGTGCTATCTCCATACAACTAAAATGCAATCTCAGACGTTAATATAAATATATAATGTGAGTCACCTGAAAGTATTGAGTAAATTAATCTTGATCTAAGAAATATGCTGCGACCTGCGGCAGTATATCCCATTGCCACAGGTGCACATGCATAATTATTCAGTATTAAAACCCTTATTTAGTACCCTTAATGCAAAATAATTTAATAATTGATTCATCAAATATCAAAGTTATCGCTACAGAAACAAAATTAGTAGATTTCACAAGATTTTATTAAAACACGACCATTTTCGTCGAGTAGTTGACATCATCAGGTCTGATCAAAGTTGCACAAAGTCTGAAACCATTGAATTTATCAAAGTTATTCATTATAGGAAGGTATAACTCGAATGCAAGAGGTTACTAGCTACGCTACCTATCCACCAAATTACCCTATTCAATAATTCGACCATGTCTATTCTGTTCCGTAATCGGACGAGGGAAGGAAGGCATTTTAAAGTCTGTTCGTTGTACAGTCTATCTACCTGATTTATGTCTGTGGTCTGATCTACCGCGGTAAGATGGGGTTTGTAATTGTTTTTAACCACTCCACTAAAGCGATCTTCCCCAAAACGTGATCAATCTACGATCTGCGAGTGGCTCTCAACTATATTTCCTTCATTAACATCGTTACACTCCTAGGTTGATCATAACAACTTTTCACAAATATAGCTTATCTTCGTGGAAATCAGTCTAATACCACAACTAAACATCACACACGAGTAAATCCATAAAATTGGCTCAGATTAAAGGAATGTGATTAGTAACATAAAAATTCTGTCTTTATGCATGGGTATATTGTATCCCTTTGTGCTTTTTGTGTAAATGTGAACCCAATGAAAACGGTTACGCCACCACTTCGACACGCAAGTTGTCTCAAAATAACGGCTTCGATCATAGAAACAAAATTTTTCACTCTCGTGAAAGCAGGTTAAGCATCTCCAAAAAGTCCTTTTTTGATGAAACCACTACTCACCTCAAATCTCGAATTCATCGAGATTAATCGAATTAATCGAGAAGTTCTTCTTCGGCAAATAGCTCGTGAAATGTGCAGTTTAAAGATATGAAGCCTTTTCTATTTTCTGCACTGAATGCGTACCATAAAAATTTCGGTGCCCGGAAAATCACTAAGCAGATTTTTCCGTGTAATATTCGTAGTCATAAACCGGATTCGCACTTGGAGGTCTTGAGCCAGCTGAAATTCATAGCAATAAAGGTAAACAGGAAGCTTCCTTTGATATTCTATCCCTTTATAATTTTGGATGCCAGGTAATTCACGTCTTACAAAAATCCCAAAATCGTCTCGTAACGCATGCTTTTTATGAATTTTCTTTATGAATATCATTCACCTCGCATAGTATTTGGAATTATTGCGAAAGAATAACTCGAAGCCGTCAATGGCAAAATGTGAACGAAAAAGTTTAATTTCCCTCAGGACAGGTTTTAAGCTCTTAATAATTTTTTACGTGTAACTTATATTTTATTTATATGTAATTATGGAAATGTTACTTAAAATGGATGTATCCGGATGTATCCTCGTGGGATCTCGTACGTACATTGGCAAGAGAAAAAAATTGGCATATGTGCGACAGAACCCGGAAATCGGGTCGGATTATTGATTCTTCATTTTTAGCAAGGCGCAGGTGGCAAAATAATTTCATACGGGGAGATTATTTTGGCGGGGGGGATTTTCCTTCCAATTTAACCGTTTTGAGGAATAATCGTTTTCAAGACTATTCAAGCGTCTGGAAATTTTTTTTTTTAACTTTCGTGAAGCGGAGCGATCCCCAGAGAGATCGGACGAGCAGAAATTACGGCTGCTTCATTTTATGTCAGTCTTGGAAGTCATGTGGACGTATTTCTCATTGCAGTCTATTTTTTTTATTAAAAAAACCGGGACGTGAAACCGTCCAGGAAAAAAAAAACTTTCAATTCAAATTGTGTCGTCGTTATTTCTTTCCTGCTCAATTGCAAAATCCTGTAGCCAAAAATACGTTTTTCCTTCCCCTCTGAGCCCCATAATTCGAAGATTAGCTTCTTGCGCATTGCCACTCACTTCTATTCTCAGGTGAGGGTTATTG
>WURS02454162.1:0-13998 GCA_011762765.2 Rhinocypha anisoptera
GGAGCACTCCCCGTATCTCCCGAGTCCTGCGAAGTGCGAAATTCACACGTTCGGGGTGGGAATAATTCCTTTCCGCTTTGAGAGGTTTCCTCCAGAGAAGGAAATTATCACGGCCTGAGGGCGTCCTGAGGCTTCGCCCGAGTTGGAAACTCGGTTACTGATTGTAATATACTCTCCATTCTCACACGCCATCCTTGACCTACGAGTATATTTATTTCCTGATAGGGTGGTCCCATCCAATACAGCCTTTACTAAACCGCGATGCCTCAATATCCATCCTTGGTTTTCGTCTTATTATTAAGGTTACTCTCATCATATTATTCTCTTTCGGTTGCCTCCTTGGCATGCTTCTTCGTTGGTTCTTTTCAGAAATGAATAAATCTTATCAAACAAAGGAGGGACAACCGGTTGGAACGGTGCTCAAATCTTCTTTATTGACCATCGTCCCAATTTATCAGTTCGAAGATTAGTTTATTTATCAAATTTTATTTAGCAAGCTATCATGTTTCCCTCCAGCCCCTTCGTAACTTCCTAGTTCCTCCTAACCCTAAAATTTTCCGTTATCTATTTTTCATATACCATCACTGGGCCACCTCTATGGTTCTTCACTTCTAGGGTCCCTTCCTACACAGTTTTTTATGTATGCTTTGCCTCAATGTGTGTGCTGTTATTTTCCCTATTCGTCTAGTAGGTATTGTTCATAAGCCTCTGATAAAACTCTCTTTTCACCGGCTCCTTGAGCTACTTCCTCATTAGTCACTCGGTCTGGCCATAATTTTTAACATTCTTCTGTAGTCAACATTTCCATGGCTACTAATCTTATTTTCAATGATGGTGGCCTTTTCCGTATAAAAGAATTTTTCATGTGTATGTCTTAATGAACCTCTTGCTTATTTCCTAATAAGACAGATATTGAAGCATGAAATTTTCCATCTATTCTTCCATTCCTATTCGTATATACCCTTCCACCCGGTAGGAAGAGCCTGATATTAGCGCTGACCAGAGTCGAAACAGCACCATAAAAAAGCTTATGAAAACTGTATAGAGGATCTTGAGAGTCGAAAACCCTCGGATATTAATAATGGACACAATAATGTAATTAGGCAGGTGACGGGATAGTTTGGGCAACTGCTACAAACCAACCTTCGAATTGATAATCTGTTATGTATATATATATATTTATACACTTAACACAAACATAAATACTTAGAAATAGAAAGACACAAACAAATAGAACACTCACAAGAGTGCCTGCCGCCTTCAGCGACGAAGGAGAGGGAGGTAAAATGTATATATATATATATATATATCCAATACGATGGGGAGTCCACACATGCGGATATAACTACACTTGCAAAAGCACACGAGAAACATAGAACACAAACAAAAGAACACTTACACTTCAATCCTATATCCATGGATTTAGATTCTTCTTCCTCGATCCCTAGGAAAAAGGTGTACCTCGACCACCGAAAATTTGGATCCAAATGTAGGTGTTCTTTTATTTGTATTCTATGTTTCACGTAACACTAATACGGAGGACGGACGACGTAAATACCGAGAGACAAATAATAAATTGAGGAGAGAGACTAACAAGGCGAAGGAGGTATGGTGGAAAGAACAGTGTGAGTGCATGGAGAAGTAAGAGAAGCAGGGAGAGATGGGCTTACTATATGGGAAAATAAAAGCCTTAACGGGAAATAGAACAGGAAAAAAAATTCCTAATATAAAAGATAAGTCAGATAAGACACTAATAGAGCAGGAAGATATTCGGAAAAGATGGAAGTAGTACGTGGAGGAACTCTACGATAAGGAGAATAGATCCCTGAACTTAGATTTAGAAGGAGAGTGGGAAGTAGAGGAGGATAGCTTAGGCCCAGCAATATTAGATAGCGAGATCGAAAGGGCACAGCGGGACATGAAGAGGAATAAGGCATTGGGGTGGATAGCATACCAGTAGAACTAATCAAGGGTTTAGGAAAGGCAGGAAGGAAGAAGTTTTATGAGCTAATTAATGCAATTTACGCCGAGGGAATTTGACCGGAAGATTTCGTTAGGTCGATATTAATTCCAATAGCAAAGAAAAAGAAAGCAGCTGAGTGTGGAGAATATAGAGCAATTAGTTTGATCCCTCATGCAGCGAAAGTAGTTCTAAGAATAATCCGTAAAAGACTGGAGAGCAGGGCAGAAGAATTCCTTGGTGAAGAACAGTTTGGTTTTAGAAGAGGCAGAGGGACTCGTGATGCGATAGGTGTAATGAGGACACTGATAGAACGGTATATAGAATATAATCAGGATTTTTTTGCCTGTTTTGTAGACTTTGAGAAAGCATTCGATAAATTAGAGTGGCCTAAACTAATGGAAGTGTTGCAAAAAATCGGAATGGATTGGAGGATAGGTGTCTCATCGGAAACCTTTATATGGCCCAGGCCGCGCAAGTAAGGGTGGCAGACGGGGAGTCTCCATGGGCGCAGTTAGGTAGGGGAGGAAGACCGGAGTGTCCGCTGTTTCCTTTTCTTTTTAATGTGTAGTCGGAGGAGATGGTAAAGAGTAGAGATGAGCGATTTCAAAGAATGAATCGATTCGACCAAATGGATTAGAATAATATTGTCTGAATCGATTCGCTCGAAAAATCGGATCCTCTAAATCGATTAGAACTGGAATCGTAACCGAATCTGAATCATAACCGAATCAGAATCTTAACTGAATCGGAATCGTAACTGAAATGCAATCGTAATTGAATCGGAATATGAACTGAATAGAATCGGAAAGGAAACGAATCGAATCGGAGTCGTTATGTGAGTCGTTCTTTTTACTTATTTCTATGAATGTGTAAGAGTGTGTGTTCGTGTTTGCTGCTCGTCTGAGTTTTCCTGTACTATATATATATATATATATATACACACACACACGCATAAAACCACCATCATAGGATGTGACTGAGGGTCTGTTTGACTTAGACTGACCCTCTCAATGTTTTTCTTTTGAGTGCCGTCTGAAGTACAAGACACCGCATACCCTCCTTTCTTTATGATATTTCCCATCTTCTTTATATTTCAAGTGGATGAAGATATTTGTCGGAGGCTAAAGGTCTGGCCACACTACTTATCGGAAGCGCGGAGAAGCGATCGAAAATGCATCGATGAGGTGTTTCGTTAAATGCTCTGACACAAGCGATCGGAATTGCCGCGAAGATCGGTTTCCTTCATTGAAAATCTTAAGCTAATTATTAATTATAATCGAGTCCGAATAGTGATTAGTATTGTCCGATACTGAAAAAGCTACTTTACTCGATGATCAATTGTTTTCGATTGATGAGGTGGTCTCCATAGCGTACTCTCACCTAAGACAGTACTCGATGATTGACGAAAGAATACTTTCTGAGTTCTTTCCCGTAGTTTTTCACGTCTATCGAAAGGTAAGAACAACGAAAAGGAGTGAAGGGAAAAGTGTTTTCGACTTCCCCAGACCCTTCGCCGCGTCTCTGCGCGCTTCCACCATATGTGGCATGTCTCATTTAACGGCATTCAGGCTATTTTACCTACGCTACCGAAAAATTGTGGCCGAATCGTAAGAGATTAGTTCCTTACTTCATCCATTATTGGCACATAATTATCTTTCAGCGTATTTCAAGTGGAAACTAGATAAATTATGAACAATTATATATGGGTATAATTATTCGTAAAATGCCTAAAAAGAAGCAATTTGGGTTTCCCACGGGCACATGTACTGGCGTAAATGGGCGGGAAAATATTTGACGTCATAATCTTGACATCAATTTTCCTCGAAATAAACTGAAAACTATTTCAGTGCCTGAGGCGCAAGGCAAAAACTTATACTAAGAAAGCTTTTTGTTTCCAGCGGTAGCTTCTTATTTTTGTATTTTCTTTTTTGGAATACTGTGTGCTGATAATCTGCGTCGGTAATGATGAGGTAGTTAGAATTAGAAGAGTTGGAAAATATTTATCACCGTGGAATGAATTTTATGTTTTCTGACTTCACTTCGTGGTAGTTGCTGATATCCATAATAAAGGAAGAACCTCTTACTTTTCCTTGGGTTTTATTGTGCGTACGACGTGTTTCACCGTATGAAGGATCATTGTCGAATGTAGAATTCATTGTAAGAAGGGTTTCTTCGTACATAACCAGAGTCCCACGCTAAATATGTTTGAAGTGACATGAATAAGGCCCTTCCAATTATAAAATAGCACATTAGGCTATTATTTTTCAAATGTTGGGAAATTTCATTAGTTTATTCTCTGTTTGTACTGTAATTTTCCATAATGTCTCTTGGCCTTGGATATGGAAGGTTTTTATAAAATTATCTTCGTCATTTATTTAGTTAGGAAGCAATCTAATGAAATAATCAGGGTTTGGTTGTCTGTATTTACATTTTAATCAACTACGCCTTCCACAAAATACACTTTTGCTCGGATGATATTCTCTTATATTGCCCGCCATCAATAGGTGTTTCTAACAGGTACTTACATATTATCTTTAATTCACGTTTGAAGAGTTTTTGCTATTGTGACGCTTTTCCTCCTGCGTATGATCACATGTTCCTAATTACTCCTAATTTACTTCTAACTTTAATATCACATGCATTATTGAACACAATAAGACACCATTTTATGTCGATTGACTTTGGGATATGCACTCCATTTTATCGGAAATACATTTACCCCAAGGATTTATTAGATAGTTTAGTGATATTCTTCGAGTCACAGAATTCCATAGAATAATGAAAATTCTTCTGTTCGAGATAAAAATTCTCCATTTTCAAGGTTTCTTCGAGCTGTGCTCTCCATGGATGTAAAGTTTATGGACATCTTGATTTTAACGATCTCAATGCGGAAATACTTAGTCTCTCAAATTGTCCTTTACTATATGATTCTGTCTCTTCAATTCACATTTTCTCCGTTGGAGAGTGGCACCTTATCCGTTTCCCACGACCTTGCGCAAACATTATTAAACGTTCACTTTCGGTAAAAAAAAGACATTTCCATCAGCTCCAAGTCTTTCTTATAAAAAAATGAGTGAAGGACTTTGTGTACAGTTGACGAAACTCGATTCGTGAATACCATGCACGTGAAACACTGCACGACCCGAACTCTTGAATCAATTATCCAGCATACGTATTACGTCCGTAATGTTGCCTGTCATTTCCTCCATGGATTTATAACGATCAAATCCTTCTTAAATTTTCTTTCGTGTAAGAAAGGGAAAACCTTCCTTCGTCGATTTTATGACCAAAGACTTCATTTCCATTTCTATTCACCCCTCCGCAAATAATTTAGAATTTGTGGTCATTTCAGAATAATTCTTAGCTTTTTCACCTAGAAAGAGCGCCAATTTATAATGGTTTTTTTATACTTTCCATAATTATTAATTATTTTTTTACACCCAGCTATCTATTAATTCTCGTAGAGGAATTCTATTCTTACCGATACATCAGTACATACAGACGTCTCATAACGTAAAAAATAAAATTAAAGCATTTGTTTGCATTTCATTGTAATACTAAGGTGCTCGTGATTGCAAATAGGTTTTCACGAGGTTGCACATCAACGTTGTTTTATTGGTTATAGCGACATTGTTTATTTTATGCTTTTATCAACTGTTGCGTTTCTATGTTGTCATTCGAGTGCGTATATCCTTTTCGGCAGTGAAGCACTCAACCAGTGCGCACCATACTCTTCTCGAACATTTCAATGCCATGGTATAAATTGCACGAAAAAAGTACGAACGGGTTCATTCTACCGAGACGGGTAATTTTGGCCAAGCTTGAAAGGAACAAGCGAATATTTCATTGCAGTGACCACCTCGATTTAACAGCAAAATGGAAAGGGCGTGGCCGTTGTATTCGATGCCAATCATGCACAACTATACGTATATAATTAGTATGCCATGTTCCATCCCCCACCCTTTCCTCCGTGAATTTTCCCCATTGCACTGCTAGGGATTTGGGTTATCCCCTTGTTATATAGATGAAAAGAACGATTGAGAAGCTATGGAGGTATATTACCGAGTGTCCCTCTACTAGGAAGACTTGTGCCACTGATAAAGAGGTTTGCAGAATTAAAGTGGAATAGAAATATTAGGTCAACTGCTTACCGTATCTTAACTGTTCACCATATTCTGGAGTTACACCTTTGATGTCAATTTATAGTAGCAGAAATTCGATTTTAATCACTCTAGCTACTATATTCTATATTATCAGGCATAACTATGTGGAAAGTACTACGCTAGCTACTATAAATATATTTGTCTTTTTCTTAATATTGGGTAATAAAATCGGGTAAGGCGATAGCTGTAATAGTTGAGTTTGGGCTGTCAAAGGGATTTTAAATGCCTAGAAACCCACGACAAGGTAACACGTTCTTGAACGCGTTTTTGATAGAATGTGAATTTTTAAAAAAGTGATTTTTAGCTGTTTTAGTCCCTGCCAAATTGAGGTTATTTCGAAATCAAGGTTTGCTTCATCTCCTCTAGTATATGATCTGAATACTTTTGAAATGCTTAGAAACCTACGTCAAGGTCATATACACTCCAATGTTTCCCTGAAGAAATTGATGATGAAAGTGCTTGTAAACTACCTTGTAGGACGGAACATTTCAGTGCCTGACATTTTCACTTGCAAGTGCGTGCGTCGTACTGACGTATCTAGTATCATTTTGAGGCAAAAAATATCTTGAGGAGACTCGAAATTAAATCAAAGAACATGGGCCTGATTTGAACTGGAGTAAAGGCATTCAAATGATTTTTATATGAAGGAGCCTTAGTAGGAAACAGCAGTGGTGAAGCTGAAGAATTGCAAGCGAAACCGATGCCAGAAATAGATGTTAATCGGGCTCATAACATATCCATGCTGATATCAATCGCCAGAACAACTAAAGATCGAGAATAGAATTCTTGGAAGATGGGAACGGAATATATTGCGTTGGATTCGAGTGCCACGAGCGGAAAATGAACGATAAGGACGATTAGGGAATTAGTTATCTTCAACATGGTATCCAAAGTCAGGTCTTAGTATCTCACTGCTGTGTGGAATTGCCCTGTGTCCTTTGCCACGAAGAAAAAATCACGTAGGAAAAACCCTTAAACGGGTACCACCTGTCGTATTTTTATACTTGCACAAAATATGTGGCATGTTGCACAAAATAGTCCTCATGTTATGCCTTAAAAAGTGATTATGGGGGTTTATACCAAGAAATACATTTATATTTTCCAGTTCTTACATTAATATGTGAGCTGAATAGATTAAGCTTTTGAGAACAAATTAAATGACCCGAACGGTCGGAAGAAAAGTCAGCCAAGTACAGGTGGGAAATCCAATCTCGGGCGGTGATGCGAATATAGAGATTCGGGAGTTTAAAAGTGTTTGAAAAATATTGCGATCGCATACTTCAACTTGCGCGTATAATCCTTCAAGCCGCCGGAATGGCGTGTGGCAGGGGGTGAGCCACCACCAAATATTCACATGCACTCCCAAATGCAAATCGTAGGAGACATTACACACAGGATGAATCACTCGCTCGCAAAACAAAATAGCAGAACATCATATATGTACATCATGCGGGACACTGTTAGACTGTTCATTACAATCATGAATGAAAACAACTACAAATGCCGTCACAATATGCAAGGTCCAAACAGGAGCCCTTCCCCTTCTCATTTATCTACGTATTTTCACGCATGACTAACTCAATACGTTTAATCGTATGCCAAATTATTTCCTTTATTGTCAGGGCAAGAAAAACCTCCCTTCGTCATCATTCATTACTACCTCAATCCGAAGATTGGTTGAATATAGTCCATCCTTTCCTTTGAACGCCCCCCCATCCTTTCCTATCTAGTACTCCCTTACCCCTTGGTAGTTTTTCTTTCTAAAAGTCCCTAATATTTTCCCTATACATTTTTCCCTCGGGCTTCCCCGTGGGATCTTTCCTTCTATTATATTCTTAATGAATTCATTATGCTTCAGGGCATGTCCTCCACCTTGTTCTTCTTTATCTTATCATTCTCCGTTTTAGTTGAATTATCTTTCTCCGTTCTTTTGTACACTTCATTGTTCCTAATTCTATACGTCTACTTGATCTTCAGCATCCTCCTCCGGCACCATGTTTCGAAGGCTTCTGTTCTTCTCTGGTCTGATTTTCCAATGGTCCATGTATATGATCCATAGAACGCCATACTCCATACGATCGTTTTCTACATACAGCTTCCTTGTTTGGAGTGATATCTTACTGGAGCATAGCAGTTGCCTCTTCGCCACGAATGCTTTCATAACTTGAGCTAGTCTATATTTGATCTCGAGCTAGTCTACATTTGATATCTGTAGAACTCATTCCTTCCCATGTCGTTCTACTTCCCAGGTAAGTAAAGGATTCCACTTTTTCTAATTTTTCTCCTTGTAGCTCAGCATCTGTTATCTACTTCTATCTTCCGCTCACTAGTATCTTAATCTTTTTCCTATTTATTTTCATGTTGTACTCATTTAGTACTAGCTACTTTGGGTTCCAGGTAGTCTTTAGGTCTTTACACTTCTTCATTCCCGTTACCATTTCCTTTCTCCGTCTGAAATTTCCTTGCTTCGAAACAAGAGTTTCCATGCTAACGGACCCATCGCTACTTCTCTAGCTCATTGCCGAATTCAGAGACCCGATTCTAGTTCTTCCAGGCTATAGCTAGCGCCCACAGCTATGCATCAACCTTTGTCAGTATGTAGTTAACATTATTGCCGACCCGACGAAAAAGCATTATATAGTGAATTATTCATACAGTTGTCTAAATTTACAAATTACTCGTGAATATAAAACGTTTAAAAACTTAACCAATGTTTATTACATTGAAAATACTAACCCACTCGTTTATCGGGCCTCTCTCTCGCCCGATAAGCGGGCGTCTTTCACCTCTGTACAAAAGGTACAAACTAATAATAACAATTTCGAGAATATTGTCACGTTCCACCGATGGGAATCTATTATTTCACTAATTAGAATTCTTAACAGTAATTCATTGTCCGATAATTTGCTCCAATCAATTACTCATGAAATAATGTATTCCAGAAATAGAATATATCTATCAGTGCGCCAAACGCTGTTCAATTGTTTCAAAAAATTTTTTGTTCACTGTAATTTTCATATTCGTACCTTCAATTTTTCATATCTTTTAAGAAATATCTTTCAGGTCTAGTGAATTATGGGTAAACGTCACAGCAAAAACGTCACCGATCCTTCTCCTATAAACGGAAATACCCGAACTAAAGCAAAAGGCGAGGCGAAAAGAACGAGAATCGCGAATGTTTCGCTTTGCTTCGAGTTGTCTTGCCGAAGCGACGGCCGGGGCGAAGAGAGAACCTGAATAGAGCCTCAGGTATTGCGTGGCGAGAAATGTTCGCCAGTCTCGCCTTCGCGAGCATCACGCACTCCTAAGTCGCTCGTCTCAACATATTAGCCCCCACACGCTTCTCTTCTATTTGGAACCTATTCAAATTCTGCCTTTATTCACTTTCTCCGACTAATGAACTTCTTCCACTTCCAGCGATCTTCCTAATAAGGAGCATTTAATTTCGTTGTTCATACAGTTGCTCTGCTCGTCTTAAGGCCCACGTAACATGAGCTGACGCAAGAGACTAGTTCTGGCTTCATTTCGTAGAAATTTTCAATGTTCCGCTGACGCCCTTCAATTGCCTTGTGATACCTTGGCTACGCCTCTAGGAGGAGCGACACATAAAGAAATGATGAAGTACTCTCTTAGTCGTGATGCTCCAGTCACAAGACAAGATGGAGGATGGCCTAAGAGCTCATGGTTCCGGTCCATTGATAAAACTAATTTCGACGTAAAATCGTACAATGTACTTTGCCTATCATTTGCTATACAACTCGGTAAGAATTTCGGGTCACCTATTTCAGAGTAGTGCATACACAGATAATTCGACGGCAGATGAAGTGGTCGGCTCTTTTCGATGAGCAGTGCGACTGGGGTTGATCGGCTATCGATGTACAGTTTACAGAATCAAGGGTCGGGGCAACATCCTGGGGCCAATTTGATTTTTAAGTGTATTAGCTCGAATGCTTTCCGCTTCGAATGGTATTTTATCACCGCCATACCATTATTGTTTTGTAAATATGAACTGTAGCGATCGATTTTATCAAGCCTCCAAGAATCTGAGGCATATTTGTATTTTTGGAGTTCTTAGTAACAATTTATTTTTAAAATCCTGGAAATTTCAGAAATAGCATTTAACTAGTTTCTAATGACTTTAATATAAATACAAGTGGGTTAAAGAATAATTTTCTAGACTGCAACAATGTTATTAATTAAATTCTATATTTTCAGGCATAACTATGTGGAAATCCATTTCTGAGAAAATTAGAATAACGTACTACGTATTTTTCCACTAAGATTTTTAAGCTGGTACGACTAGTTTCAACGCTACGGCGTCATCTTCAGGTACCGTAGATCTTCAGGACCTGAAGATAACGCCGTATCTTTTAAACTAGTCGTACCAGATTAAAAATCTTAGTGGAAAAATACGTAGTACGTTATTCCTTTTTCTCATTACTAATTAAGTTTAATTTTTCCTAAACTTGCAGCTCTCTGTCGTGGTGGGGAGAATGGTGGGGTTAAACATGGCCTTGGCATTAGATTAACTTACCTCCCCTAGGACAAACTCATCCATGTAGAACGTCATTCATCTCGTCCTCCAATATTAAACAACCCTTTAACCTATAATTATCTATTTACGTTTCTCCGCCGTTGAAGCTATCGATTAGCAGTCTTTCATGGGAGTTCTATTGACCGTGGGTAGGGACATCCTATTAGTCGGTGGGTGGTTTGAAGACTGTGGAGTCACTCTGGAAAAGTAATTCTCCCAGAAGTATTCATGAGACGTTCCATATTGAGAAAATGTGTGCCAATATCCAAAAGTTACGTGTCTGTTCTTCGATTTTATTATAAATACTAGGTTTAAATATTAACTGAATTCTGAAAAAGACTTATTTTACTTACGAAGGAATGAGAGTTTTAATTCTGTAAATTCGGTAATCTCTTAAATGTATCTCAGATCTCTTTGCAAACAAAGAAATGATGAATGACGGGACTTGAAAATAAAATATATGTGGAAAAGTATTTAGTATTCCAAGTTTGCATTCCATGTGAACAGGAATTACCACATAGTTAAGTCTATAACCATTTGGCGGATCTTATATCAGCCTCTGTCTCGCTTTAACAAAATTCTATCTTTTCACACTCTTCCACATACCATCACCACATCTCTCAAACAACTTCGTATCTCATCCACCATCCTTCTAGCCTCTTCTACCATGTCTAAAATGTCCACGTCCATGTCGATTTTCTACTTTCCCCTCCGCTTTTCCATTCTTCCCCTCACCCACATCCTGACTCCATTCTATGCTCATTCTCCTTCTCAATGTCCGGCTAAGTAATGCCTCCCTCGGAGTTAAATTTTCATTAATATTTTGCTTTTGTTCTTTCCCAATATCTCTTTATCTATTATCTCCTCTTAAACACTTTCTTCACTGACTCGTTTCTTCTCCTAATGTTTATCTTCAACACACTTTCCTCAAAATTGGATTAAATGTTGTAATAAATGTGGTGGCACCCTTATAAAATCCGTATCGGCTCTTCCCCTCTCTATACCTCATTGAATTTACAGGGGTATACAAGTTCGGGGAGGTCGTAGTAGCCCAGTGGGGAGAGCGTTTTGCTCCTGAACGGGGGACCCGGGTTCAAGGTCCGGTACACCTCTGGGGACCTCCAGCAAAAACCCAACCTGAGTGATTTTCTGAGTACCATGTCTTCGTGAGAAACCACAGATGGACTAGGGAAAAGAACTGAGAACTGGCCCAACTACCCTGATGTGTGAATTCTCGAACGCCATTTGGCTTATTACTCGATGAGCTCTACACTCACCTATCAAAACCGACCTCATGGTTGAATACTGTGGCTATAACTCTGGAGAATCCGGAATATTACTAGTGCCAAGTCCAGGCGAAAGTATCCCCTTCATTCGTGTGATTCTTCCATCCGCGATTGGTTGAATTCCTCCCTAGGGCACCCATGAAAAATAATGGAATGAACATACAAGGGAACATTGGAATTTAGAGGTTAGAGTTGAATTTCGTATTTCTTTGGATATAAGTTCGATGGAATAATTATGTTATGATGTTATTAATTTCATTTTTGTTATTATTAACTCCTTAATATTATCATAAAACGATTATTTAAAAATTTCTGCTTGTAATTTAGGCTACTGTATGAATTCCATTGAGCTTTTTGTGTTGAGCTGAGAGGAAGAGAGGGAGGAGGGAATTTCTTTGTCTGTTGAGCACCCACACACATATTGGCTTAGATGGATATAAGTCAAATTTAATTTGCAATCAACCGCTTCTTTTTTTAAATTATTTCACCCTCGGTCCAAAAGTTAACATAGCCTCCGAGCTATTCTCATTTTCCAAATTGTTATTCGTCAAAACACTCTAGTTTTCAAAACTCCGTCGTAAGTTAAGTCAGAAGTTAATTAATCGTTTAACATTCAAACTGGGCGAATCCAATTTCCGAAGTGGTATATGTATAATAACGGCGCGTCATATCGATAAGCTTACGTATAATCGTACCTCAGTTATGGGGACAAGCATCAAGCCAGCTGATCTGGGTCATGATACATATTTATTTCGCGTTGACTTTTGTGTGGCTAAAAGAATGAATGAGTGGTGTCGGTATTAACTGCTTGAAAAGGGATGCAGAATGTTTTTTGTGTTTGATACGTTTGAAATTTGAAATTTTATTTTATCGACAGTTAAAAAAAACATTTAAAATTTAAGGTGCTTAAATCTATAGACGAATTTTAAATGTTTTATCAGTCATTCACAATAGGATTGCCTCGAGTCGCCACGGTCCCGTTGACATGTAAACACCAGCTCCGTTCACATACATTATATGCCTTCTCTTGAGTTAGATTTTTGGAACAAAGAGGGAGGAGAATCGGCGCAATTGATGTAATTGCGAGTATGGAGGTCTAATGCCGATTCTTACGACGTCAGTTTTGTTGGAGGCCAATAAAGATAATGATCGGTAATCTACTGGCTAAGGTAGGTTTTTGATGATGAACTCAAGGTTGACTCTCAAAAGGCGTATGCCATCCTTCGCTAAATTTCTTTTTTTTCATGCTCATACACTGTCATTCTCTAAAACATTTTAAGTCCTTCTGAGCCACAGGCTCGTCATCAGGTGCTTTTATATAAATGTCTTCAATGATGAAACACACATCCGTGCCCTAGTTGGGGAAAAAATCACCCCAGTCGGGATTCAAACCCGCGACCTCCAGGTTGGCAGACGAGGACGTTACTCCGCCGCCACCGAGGCCGCATACTTTCGTATCTACACACTTCCGAATCGCCATCATTCTTTGTTATCTAAAAACCCTATTTTTTTCTTACTTCAACCTCGTTTACTCAACATTTTACCTTCAATTTCAGTCTTCGGCAAAACACCACCTCGGAGTAAATCCTTCTGTCCACTTTGCTGGACTTTTTACGATTTTCATCGTCTGCCTCTCAGCCCGTACTATCCATACGACTTTTCCATTTGTTTTACTATCTGTCCACTTTCGTTCTCCATTCTTCCACGTTCGCCATACACACATATCTAAAAAAAACCTCTAACTCTCATCCTCCTTCGTAGACCAAGTTTCATATCCATAACAGTCTACCCTCCACATTTAAGTTTTTAACTAACCTTTTCTTCGCATCTTTACTGAAGGTTCCTCTCATAAACTCATTCCTTTTTTACAAAAGAATCTTTTGCTTACGGAATTATTAATCTAATATCTTAGACCTTATGCCCTTTCTGCCTCGCCATCCAATATACAGGGTGTGTCCTGAAAGTAGTAGGACTAAGTCGAGAACAAAAAATGTATTTCTCATATAGGTACATCGCTTCAAAAATCTTCAAAGTAGCCCCCTTGGGCATCGA
>WURS02454173.1:0-13998 GCA_011762765.2 Rhinocypha anisoptera
TCAATACTCAACTCGCTCCCCCTCTCCACACATAGCACTCAACCCGCTGTGGCTGTCCAGGAACCCCCCTCCCTAATCCTGCTCCGTCCTCCCTACCCTCTACCCTTATTCGTCCCTTGCCTCCACTCCCACTCCTACCTCCCATCCGCCCCCCTTCTGGACTGTATATAAACTCTGTTTCCTCATATATTTACCTGATGATGCCATGCTGTCATGAAACCCGGGTCTTGGAAATAAAGATTATTTATTTTTTATGCAGAATTGCAGTGTTGTTTTTTAATTCTACGATGAAAAAATTCCACCTAGTTACAGCTGAAACCATTTCTCCGGTGAGTGGTTAGGCACAAACTTTATACTATTCATTTTCATTTGGTAATTATTTACTCTTTCAAAGTAAATAAATTTAAATGAATTGGTATAGCCCTCTTTGAGATGTTGTTACTTAAACTTTTAGATCATCAACACATTTCACACGATTGTTTCATGCGTATATTTTTGTTTTCTGAACTTTTTCTTTTTATTGTTTTAAGTCACAAATTATTGTTAATGTGTGTTCTTAAAATATAAATGTTATTAAAATAGAAAAATGAGGTTCCAAATCCATTGCTCCTTGCTTTTTGGGGTTGGGAAAGAGCCACTTATTATACCCTGATGCTCAAGAAAGAGGGGTTGGTACTGTTCAAGGTGAAGGGACCTAAGGTAAGCCATTCTGCAAGGGGAAGGGGGTAGAACAAAATTTCCATGTAGCACAATCTGCAACATGAAAGTAGCTTCTAGCAAACTTTACTCTTTATGGTTCATTTAATCATTTCTTGTCCATTTTTAAATACACAAATAGTTCTTGCTCATAGTTCTACTGCATTCATCTCAATTCCATTTTATCCATTGTCTGTAAATTGATTCCTATATGTAATAACTTACTCCTTCAAACTGTTATTAATTTGATGTTTTTATCTCTTGTAGTGTCTGCACATTTTCTCATTGTTTATTTTCATTCTGTTCTCTCATGAAATCAGACTTTTCTCTGCCATAAAATTTTTTATGAGTACTTTGAACATCATTGAATTTCATTGACTTTGAAATTTTCTCTCGTGGTCAACAGACCATGAACGGAAAGAAATTAAATGGTCATTCAAAATAATTTAGGAGGTAGGAGGAGCTGTGCACCAAATTAAGAACCAGTAATAAAAAGTAGGAAGAATATAGGAATGCCATAATATTTTATGTCCTGATTTGTTTTTAATGATACAGTAAATCTACAAGTTTCATAGCCCTGGATATAATATTATGTATGTGATCTTTTTACCATATTTATGGTTAGGTGATATATTAAAAGTAACGCTGAAAATTTCTTTAGTACTGAGTACAGCATCAAAGGCTTTGGAAATATGTCTGGCCTCTTGTTGTACAATATTAAAAATTTTCAACTTAAGAATACCAAATGACCCTTAGGTTTTAGTCAGGCTGCAGTATGGTAGTACAAGTTAGTCTTTACCTCTACTGTTGTGGTGGTGGACACTTTCACCTATAGTGAAAGAACAAAATTTCTTTCATGCATATGTGAATCCCACTGCAATTTGCCATCCAGTTAAAAAACCTAGTAGCCTTAAATTTGCTGGATGATTGTAAACGGTTCTAAATGACAATGTTGCCAATTGAGTTATCATTATTCAAGGCTAGTCCATTTGCTGTGAACCACTATTGTACAACAGTCATTATTGAATTGAAGGAGTGATAAGCATTGTTAATTAATTGGAGTAAAAGAAACCCTTGGTAATTCCACACAAATTTAATTTAAAAAATATGATCCGGGTTTCGACAGGGCTGTCATCATCAGGTGAATTTTACAGAAGAGCACTCCTTTAAATACACATCCAATGGGGGGGTGGGGTTTCTTAAATTAAATTTGTGTGGAATTACCAAGTGTTTCTTTTACTCCAATATGCTGAGCAAATTCCATAAATTTATGCCTGAGACAACAACTTTCATTGTTAATTAAGTTAAGGTAAGCACAAGTTAGGCAAAGAATGAAAAACCAAGCTCAGATTACAGTTAAAAAATACTTTCAGTATATGGTAATAGTGCAAACTTGAAATCTTTTTCTAAATCCCAATGATCAACTGTAACATTTGTTTTATTTCAAAAAAACAAAAACCATCAGTATCCAATGGAACAATGACCTTTATAGGATGTTTTTATAGAAAACATATGGAATATTTCTGTAAGCCATTTTTACGCATTCGGGTTCTGTATCGTATTGCATAATGGAAAAACTTCACATTTTACCCAAGGAAGGAATGGCTGAGCATACTCAGCCTCCAGCTGCTCTTAAAATTATTTGTCTTAGTTTATACTTCTTGGGCGTTGTATTATTCAATATTATAGCCATAATTACACCTATTTATTGTAAGTATTGTATTTCGTGGTTATTCCCTCCTAATGCATATCATCAACTAGATGTTTTTTAAAAGTGGTACTCATCAAGGAAACACTTAAAGTGTTCCTTGTGGAGTCTCAATGAAGACAGTATTTTTCAGAAGACTGATATTTAGGCATTTACTCTCAGTACTTTTATGGGCTACTGTGTGAATTTTTAATGCAGATTATGTCATCTTTCATGTTCTAGTATTTCGATATCACTCCTTTCATGCTCCAATTTTTTGCCGCCACTTACTTTGACTCCTGGCCGCTTTCACCTGAAGGGCGCTGGCCCTGCTCGAACAGCGTGAACCGCATCAACGAAGGACGAAGGCGGTGAGTTCATTCGGTAAGTTTCATTCATTTGTGGCAGTTTTTGCTAAGGTGTACGTTTAATTTACTTCAGAATCACTACAATTTTGTGCGTGCAGTGTTAAACAACTCACTTTTAACTCCTGGAATAATTTACATGAGTACAGTCTGATTAACCTCATCTTTCTCTCCTGTTTTGTAATGGATTTGCATTTGATTTAAAAATTTTGGTTCATTCAGCTGACAATGCTATCGCGCCTCTTTGGAAAAGAAAGTTATTCCTTCTATCTCGGCATCATTTTTTTCTGGGATGTTGAGATTTTAGTCAGATGTAGTTTTAATTTGAGCAATCGCAAGCGAGACAATTAGTTTCATTAACGGGTAAACGTCATAATGGCTCATTTAGGTTACAGTGATACGTCATGATAGGTTACAGTGACAGTTATGCATGCCCTTTATTTGTCAGGCAGGTATGTTCTTGAGTAATGAAGAGGGATACCGTCTTACTTTGGAAAAGAATTTCTTTTTCTGTTTAGTATAAGTCAAACATTTTAAAATCCTAGGTGCAGAAAAAATACTTCTCTCGGAGGGATTGTGACGGGAGTGTCAAATGACAGTACCTGTACGACATATTTAAGTTTATTAAGCCTTAGGCGTCTACACGTAACTGCGAGCTTGACAAGCATGTATGATTAGATATTTTGTGAGTACTCCGGAACTAGGATGATTTTGTGCCAGACTTACAGGAGCCCAAACGTACACAAGATCGATCATCATATTTGTCGAGCTTAAATTTAGGTCTTCTGCGCTTTTAAGCATTTTTTCCTCTACGAATGAATGGAAATGTTTATTTTCATCCAAGTTTTGCTGTATGCGGTGTGATTTTGTTTATCCATGTAGCCGTCTTTATCTATCTGGAAATAGATTATTGCCATTATTATTACCATTGGCGTTAAATTTGTGAAGGTAGAGAAAGTTAAGTTTCAGTGAATCTCACTGATATTCCATTAGATTCAGAGTTGGTACCAGTTTTAGTGGGGGCGTGTTAGTAAGATATTAACATTGTGTTGCTCACGGATGTAAATCCCGAGTGGTGGCTCCAGACAACATCACGAGCGAATCGGATCGGTGCAAATTTTAGACCACAGAACTTCTTTGGAAGACCATAATATGCATTCAGTATGTTTTTCCAATTTTATTGGACCTAGTAGGAATCCCTCTGTGATAATTCCCAACTAATGTAGTCTTTTTAAAAAATGATATATATAGTCTATTAATATGTGCATTAGAAGAGTAATAACACTGCAGGTTTAATTCCCTGAATAAACTGGTATTTTGTGAAAGTTTAGGGAATTTAGTTCGTGTCCCCTACAAGTGATTGTTTTTATTCTGCTTGTCACTGTATTAGAGTTGAGTACATAATTTTTTAAATATTGTCAATGCCGAAAGCCTTCCCAGGAAATATTGTAAAAATAAATTGGCGTCAGCATACCAATGTCAAAAGTCATAGTTTATTTTTGGTATGAATTACATATTCCAGATATTAGCTCTATTACGGATTTTTTGCTCCCTATTTCAGATTTAATAAGCGGTCAGCTATTTTTAGGATGAATGTTGGTCTCTATTAAACTAACCAATTAATTACTTTTAAATCCATCTTAAGGCCAACCTAAGTCATGACATTTTATTCAAATCTTACATGGGAAGCTACTGGTAATTATAAGGTAACATATCTCTCATAGATAGTCATCAATGATGACATAAATAGTCTACCATTTTTCAATAAGAGGCTGCAAATATTTCCTTAGTGTTTTCACTTTCAATGTGCATACTACGATTAATATAGTACTTAACCTAATTTTTGTGATTACTAGGAAAGGTTAATATTTTTTCAAAATCGAATTAGTGAAAGAAATTTTACTATTTATCTTTCAGAACCTGACTCATTCCATCGATTCAACATGATGGACAGATTGCTCTTAATGACATTGTGTGAGCATGGAAGTTTCCAGCTGCATAACTACTACTACTACAGACTGTAGTTGGATATTCCGGGACCCTTGTGAATGTGTCCTATTCTAAGAAAGAGGCGATGAGATTGAAATGGATTCCCACTACCCCAAAGTCACACCACAGGTCGTCAGTCAATTGAATTGCACACCCTTTAGTTGCAGTCAGTTAATCAGTATTTTTCTGTGGTTTCTGCCACCCGCATCTACCTTTGGAGAGGTTACTTAAGGTAGCCATTTATTTAATATTTATTAATAGCATACTTGTAATGTGCATTTTTACTCAGTCTAGTTGGGGGTCGAATGTCCATTTTCCATCACATGATAGAATATTATTCCTGTAGTAAAACAAAATGAATTGATATCTGCCCAAGCTTCAGAAATCTTTATCATATAAAACCCTTAACATTGACATCTAATTCTGTTATGTAATTATAGTGGACATACTCAGAAGTTATTAGTCCAAGTCAGAAAGTCATATCTCAAGTCGGTCTAATAATGAGATTGGGGCCAAATTTTAGTAGAACTTGTGTTAGTTGTTTCTCACAGAAATTTTCAATCGTGAGGTAACTGGATGTTGAATTCTCAAAAGCATCCAAATATGATCATGCACTTATTGTCATTTAATTGCAAAAGTCTAAGATTTTTCGGGATTTTTATACATAGCAGTGTCCATTTTACCTAAAAAATAAGAAAAGAAATGTTAAAAATGACTACAAAATGGGAGATCACACATTAAGAGTGATCTATGAGTTTATTAAAAAGTTGCAAATATATACTTAATATTAGGTATTGTTTAAACTACTTGTATTATTTATTGCAGTGTTGTCACATCATATTACAGTAGAATATTGCATGAAAATCCTACTAGGTTAATTACTTTCAGATATTGGGATTGTTTATCCCAAAGATATTCTTTGTAGATCATGAACACTTGCCTTTTTAGCCATGCTAGATGCTTGTTTGAGATGTCATTTTGTTTTCATAAAGTATTTTAAATATTTTCATATCCTAGAACATTAATTACTTCCAAACTAATATTGGAAAAAGCACCTTGAAAATCATGTACGTTTTGCTAATAAATAATTTGAATATCATTCTAAATAGTTATAATTGTTAACAGAGTTCATATTCCAGGAGCAATTATTTTTCTGGGGATTTAAAAGAATTTTCTTTTAGGAAAAATTCTCTATAAGCAGAGATAACTTTTTAAAAATTGAAATGCTCTATTGCTGACTATGTTAAGAATGGAAACTGCTTATTTCTTAAGCAATACTTGTTACTTTGATGACTTATCCTTGTCAAATGATTTTTTGCATATTGTTAAAAGAAGGGTGTCAAATGATAATTGTTTCCTAGTTTAGATTCTCAAAGATTTTATAGTGGTGGAGGAAGCTGTTAGAGCATCGCTACTTGTCGCTTTCGGCAATGCCAAAAGCAGATCTAATTGCCATGGCCTCCAAAGTATAGCAATATGTCAACTTGCAGATATTGTACAACATTTTTAAAGTAACTATTATATCATTAATATTACATGCTGCATATTTCTAATTAAAGTTACAGTAAAACCAGTTAATTTCACACATTCTAAATTCTTATATTATTTAAATAGTACGTATCAGGGCATATTAACAATGCATGTAAATAAAACTGTGAATCATTGAATAATTATTTTTATAGTGTAATTATTACTTAGAACCATTAAGAAGAAACATTCTGCTATTAGAAATGAGAAAATAATTATAATGTAATGTGGCCTTTTCTTTTCTAGATTTTGACATTTTACCAGAAAATGAATATGCTAGATGTAATTTTTTTTTAACTACTAAGGTTGAAAAAACTTAAGAAAAGTGTTGCTAAAGATATAAGCAAAGGTCCACTTGTTAATGTTGTGTGTGCATTTTAAAAAAAAGTTCAGCCTATAATGTGTTCTTTAATATATATAATAAGTTCAGCTTGTAATGCATTCTTGAAAAAGGTTTTTGAAATCCTCTGTAAAAACAATTGCTCCCAAAATATGAAATTGGTTTACTATAATTTTTTAAAATTTGAATTATTTATCAGTAAAAAACATGATTTTCAAACTGTTTCACTGCCTAGTAGTTTCAAGTATTACGGTTTTTTATTGGTTTTAATGTATTTTCCAGAGTGGGGAGCTGATTTGGATTCATTTTTTCAGGGCAATACATCCATCTTTGAATGGAGGAGAAACCTAGTGGTTACCCAATGTCAACTGATTGAACTTAGTGTTTCCTCTTCTTGCCAAAGTAATTTTGTCAATGCTGGAAAGGTATGGATGAGCAAATTACTTTTAGGATTCTGCTCATTTTGTTTATTGATGTATCATGATAGCACTGTGGTAGATGGTATTCTTAATATTTTTATGCAAAGGCACTATTTTGCAATCATTGTTGTAATGCATAATATTTTACTTTGCTTAGCATCACGGCTATCCTTGGAAAATCATCTGGACGTCTAGAAACTGATCCCATCAGCTGTTGAGGAGAGTGAATCTACTTGCCAATCTACAGATCAAAGATTTTAGTTGAAGGCATGAGAATTGTGTCTACTTACCATCAAAAGGTAGATGGCACTACAGCCATGGTGTTTATTAATTGACTTATATTTCTTATTTCTTGTCAGTCCAATTAAATGTTGTGCCCATTAATAAATCACATGCTGCATTACTCCAAAAAAGTCAGCCTATAGATTAATTAAATTTAAATATTAATTAATTAGATTTAAATAAAATAAAAAATTTTAAATCAAAATTAGGGGATCAGGGAGGATGATCAGTGTTGATGAGGGTCTTTCAATCTATGAACGGCGGCGTACCTTTAGTGACATATAGGTCAAGAGACCATTAGTTTTTTCCGTTAAGAAACATAATCACTTTGCATTCATTTGGTCCCTTGGTAAGGTTATTTTAAATTGCCTCTAAAACACAATGTGTAGTAAAATTATAAAATAAAATAAAAAAGTAAAAATATTTCCTTTCGACTGATCACTCTCAAATAAGCAGTTGACATTACCTTTCATACATTATTTTTGGTACTCGGAAGGTGTAATGCAAACTTTTGTTGTGATGATTTTGAAGTAATTGGTTGTGTGTGTCTACATTCTTATTGCAGCTGTTTGTGTAACTCTAATTACTTATGCATTTTCTAAGTGTTCATACCATGCTGTTCCATTTGTATAGTATTTCTCACAATTCTATTTACACTTTTAAGTATTACACTAGACGTGATCCTGTAGTGTCTCCATTGTCAATTTATAAACTTTATTTACAAAGCATTCATCTGGGACTGGAGGCCATTTGGGAAAATTGCCCATAAAAAAAATAGCCCATTCGTGGCACTTCTTACCATAGGTAACTGACAGGTGTTACAGATAGTGAGAGGGTTTAGGAGCAAAACCAATTTCCTCCAAAAATGTTGTTATCCAAAATTATTAATTAAAGGCAAAAAATACTGTTTGCTATTTTTCGCTTAGGCATAAGTGAAAGACATTGGACATCTTTGAAAATATAGGTGAAACATCTTGTAGGTCTTACAAAACAAGCTGTTGCACAAGTTTATAGCATTGGTTGCTAAGCAATTCTCAAACAAAGGTAAAATTTACTAGTTTTTTAATAAACAATCAATTTTGCAAAATTTAACCTACATTTTAAAAATGGTGCAAGAAATTGAATCAATCAGTACTTAATAATCAGTAAAAAGTTTGGGTTGATAATTACTCAGCCAGCACACCATATTCGGTTTACATAAATGGTAGATCAATGCAAAAGAAACAGTTTCATTGTCTACTGTTGAGACGCCTTTGAGAGAATTTTTCTATCAACTCTTGATGGTTTTTTTACCGATGTATTTTGCCGAGATAATATTTCCCTAATTTAACGTATTTGTGATTGAATCGACTGTACATTTTTGATACTTGTTGAGAAAATAAGAAAGTGACATTTTAAGCTCCTCTAAGTGTTACGGATAGATTTCATGCATAAATATACTTTTAAGTATACCTATATATATGCTGCTTAACAAAATATAAACAAGAAATTACTTTACTTAAGCATATATTATTGCCAGAAACCCCTCGCCAGGTGTTATTATATTATAACTAATGAGATTCTTTATTAGTTTAGTGTTCAATTTCATTAAAATGTGTATCATTATCTGGTATCATAATAAGTATAAAATCCTCGGACCCCAGACAATCGCGGACCTATCTCGATTATCCATAACTAAAGCAGTTCAATTTCGAAAATATCCTCCTCGGTATTGGTAGTGGTTAAATAAAATACGCAGAATAGTTGACTAGGAAAATTAACATGTTTTATATTGTGTATGATCATAGGAAGTTTTAATTTCTCGTAAAAAAGCCAGGCACAATACCCAGAATACATATTTATTATGTGAGTCTGATGATACAATATGTTGAGTGCAAAATATATTTTTCAGCAGGTTTAATGTATAATACATATGTAGCGTTAAAAAAATCAAGCAATCAAAATTTACGATTAGAGCCATTCTTGCTTTCCGTTAATACTTTATTTCTTATAGTGCTATCGTCTGCTCAACTATGCCATCTTAGTTGCGTTGCGCTGTGAATTTTGGGAAAACAACTGAGCGACCCACGCCATGCTTCACATTCTGCTGTTCTCTCACCTCGTGCATTGACGCTTTATGTGATTTCGGTTTGCTTTGCTACCAACATTTTTCGTTTCCAATCAGTTCTTTTCAGAACTCTCATCCATCATTTTTCTTCACTTTTTCATTCTCATAAATCATCAATTCACCTATATCATCACCATTTATCACCTCCTCGTTCACACAAACTCAGGAGTTGTATGCATTGTAGCTTTTCGGTATACTATACCATAGTAAAGTTTACACTTAAGGGAAATCAAAAGCGTTTGAAATTATCTGCAGTCAGCGTGCATAAGGTAAGTTTAATGCCATCTAGAATTATAATAATCGGTACTCCTTTTGAAATATAACCTGAAAATTTATAGTTTTTAGTGTACATTATCTACCCTTCTGTTTTGAAACCTTTTTCTTAAATTGAGCAGCATTAAAGATTTTAAAGGAAAATGTTTATTTTTCCTTTCGGTGTTTCATGGTATTGGGCCAGTGTTATTATTCACGAGGATCATGAAAGTCCCTTAGCTTATATTTTAAGTAGATATGAATTTGTTTTTTTTTTTACTATGAACGTTTATCATCATATCGCTGTATCGTCCATAAGTTGTTCCTTTATTTCCTGTTTTTCAGGTTTGAGAATTTCTTGTTAAACGACGCGCGTGGTTGTATTCTTGGCTTAGGCAAGGTGAGTTGTTTTATGATACCTTTTTTACTGTTAAAGAAGATGCTCAGTATCCAATATATAATTTGCGAAATACATTTTAAAGTGCAATACGGGTTTCAGGTAAACCCCTAGGGAGTGAGATAAACACCACTATTATTCCTGTGTAAGGCATTTTATTGCCATGCCTAAGGGGCAGTTTATACTATCGCGTGCTGTAACCAGTCGGCATAAATGCAGACTGGTTCAGTGGAAAACGCAACGTGAAACGCAACGCGAAACGCAACGCGAAACGCAACGCGAAACGCAACGCGAAACGCAACGTTCTGAGCATGAGTCAGTATCAATTCCCTTTTCTGATGACGATAGATGCTTGCAAATGGAGTATCATTCAGATGTTGATAATGCTGTCCCATTTAGTTCTGATAATTCGGAATCTCGGGCTAGTGATTCCGAATACAGTGAAAATAATTTTGCTATGGATGATTTCTACCAAAATCTTGCCGAGTGGGCTGCAAAAGATGTTAGAATAAGAAAAATGAACGATCTCTTGAAATTGCTAAGCACAATTCCCAGTTTAACGTCATTGCCTGCAGATGCCAGAACCCTCTTAAAAACTCCACAAATCACTTGCACAAGAAAAGTAGAAACTAGCACCTATTGCCACATTGGAAACAGAAGTAAACTAATTCATCTCGACTTTTGAATTCTGATTGCTTTAGTGGGTCGTGTTCTGGGGCCCAGGGTCCGCACTGGGGGGCCCTGGAATGTGCTGCAGCACGCCCGACATTGTTTTTCACAGTTGAACGTGTGCATTTAGTGGCAGCGATGGGGTCCTAATTTTTCAATAGATTCGTTTATGAAGCTTTCCCTCTCTGAGCAAAATTTTTCTTTAAAAAAAAGTCTCTGGGATGGGTAAAATATTAAATCCACATGAATAACCTCTTGCCAGAAGGAGTTTGACAAGGCAATTATGTAATTTTAGTGGACTGTAAATGTTTGTGGAAAGTTCGTGACTCCCGGACATGAAGAAAGCGCCCAACGGGAAATGTCATGTCCGTCGCCGGCGTTATGTAATTTCCCCATTTCCTCCTCTCTTGTAGCTCTCACCCTCTTGATTTTTGATAGATTTTTTGTACATCTCTAAGATTTCGAAATAATTGGGATATTCGTCTCGTAAAATCATGAATTAATCATAAAATCCAAGCCGAACATGCGACACCTAAGAGAATCTTTCGATAAAAGTACGCTGTCATTCTTCATAAGGTCATGAATGAGGTTGATGTATGAATAAACAGTGGAGATTCAGGTGTATTTGGTGGAGTTTTAGCAAAATGAAGAATATACACTGCAGAACTCCACGCGAATAAGATACACTGTAATTTTACATTAATTTTTTAACCTATGTCGCAGTAAACCTTTTCTCCGTGGAAATTGTAGTATATCTTCTTCCCCGATGTATGAATGTGGGAGAAGCAAGGGAGGGAAATAGTATGTAAGGTTTGGACACTATGGCTGGAGGAAATGAAACATTAAATTATCCAGGACATGATTTAAAACATTTGAGTTTTTTCTTAAAGTGCATACTCCTGAAAAGTAACAGTGGGAAGGGTTAGCATGCATGCAGTTTTCTGATTATTTTTTCTGGCGAGAGTAGGAGGACCAGTAACTTGACGGCTGTGCATATTTTTAGGAAAAAACTTGATTTTTTGATAAAATTTTTTGGTTGTTAGCATGTAAATAAAATTATTTATTTCTCTCTCTCTCTCTCTCTCTCTGTCCATCTGTGTGAATATAATATGCGAATAGAAAACCGGAACATTCGAGGATTTCATCGAGTCACTCGAAACTGACCTGCAGATTATTTTCGTTCCGTTCAGGCTCCTTCAGACGGCAAAATTCCGTTTTCTTACTGTGTCTTCTCCCTCGGTGGCTCCACTCCGTTTCGGTGTACTGGAGGAGTCGACATCGCTTTAAAATTGATCAGTCTGGAGCTTCATAACCCGTAAAACATTTTATATGGGGTAACGGTAACCCTAAGGTAAGAAAACTCATTAGTTCATGTAATCTTGGGACCGATTTTTAAAGAATAATACTTGAAGCGGGCATTATACCCTTTTATCCTACTACAGTACGTACATATACCATGCAAATATCCTTTTCGTCCAGGCAAACTGCCCAAGTGTTGTATTTTGGTCTTTTTTCGCATCCGAGACTTTTCGCCTAAATTCTGGGTCACTGTCGTTAACGCCGGAGTGGCCCCCAATCCTCATCTTTACTTTCTGTTTCACCTCGTAACTGTGTTTATCTTCTGCATATCATTAATAATTAGCCTTGGATTTTTTTTCAATCCATGTCTCGTATTCAAAATGCTGATTTATTTTTCCATTACACGCGACTATATTCGAAATGATCGTTCGGCCAAATGATAATAGATTTTACCACGAGGACCACGAAAATTCTGAGACAACTAAACTGTTTTTTTTTTCAATTATCTGTTTGTTGTTTTTTTTTAAATTGACGTGACGTTCTTTTTATTAAAAATGAAAAGGGATAGCTCTCGCACAACGAATTCGAGTGCAAGTATGAAATTTTTGCTACGTGTGAGAGAGATTATGAAAACTTCCTGCTACCAAATTTTAAGCTCGAGTTAACCCTGTTTTGTAATATCCTTCCTACTCATTTTTTTCGTATGTACAAGAGAAAGCAATCTCCAGGAATCCGCGTTGATGATTTCTGTATTTCACCTCGCAAAATGGCCGAAACTCGATGACGCGTGTGAATATTTTCCATTTAGAACATCGAGTGATTCATTTTACTTTTTCGTATATGGTTTTCGGGCACGAAACGAAGAACCTCTGCAATTGTATGAAAATCATGGGCTACTCACAAACCGATTGCTTATAGGGGAGGGATGTATATATAAATAAATATATATATATGGTTACATGTGTACACACACATATACATACAAACAAAAATAACCACCAAATGGTGAAAATACAAGATACAAATAATAGGAAGAAAGGAAAGGGATAGGAACGCATAAAAGGACGAACATATAATGTGGTACAAAAGAGGGAAACCAACAAATACATATGAGAAAAAAGTTTTGTCCAATGGGGAAATCCGGGTTCGGGTCCCGGCTGAGAAAAAAACTTTTTTCTCATATGAATTTTTCGGTTTTCATCATCTTCCTTGCCACTTTTCGCTATGGGTTCTTATCCTTTTCCTTATTTTCTATTATGTATTATATGTTAGTAGTAGTAGTATTGTCTTTATTTATAGTATAGGGTGCTTCAATGGCTTATGGTCATTTCGCACCTCTTCCAATCATAGAAGAAACCCTATTGGGCAAACAAAACATCCATGTCATTGGCGGGACTCGAACCCGCGACCCACACTTCACAGGGCCACTTTCTCTGGGAGTGAGTAAATGCATTTTCCTCACCACCCCCCAAAAAAAAATTAGCCTGCGAGCGCGCTACCCCCAGGCTAACCCGGTCGGCCCATATATAAATAAATATATATATATATATAGTATATTTATAAATACACATACATTTGTGTAAATATATATCCTGATAATATTAATTCGTGTCTGGGGAATATAGGTTATTTCATCGTTTCCTTGCTGGGTTCTTAAACTGAGCAGGATAAATATCCTTAATTGGGTGGGATCCTACGGAACGATCTTTTTCTGAATTGGATTCGGGCAACCATTCCCCCAATTAATTTCCTTTTGATTGAGTCAAAAATTTTCCGCAGCAAACACTTTGAGGTTGGGCTAGGTTTCTCACCGTACGAGAGTCAGCCCGCGTAATTGGGTAGCCTTCACAAAAAAGATTTTTTTGTCGAAAGTTAGTGGGGCCAAAACATCGCTGGGGTTAACGCCCTGAGGAGAGTGGTTCCTACAAGGGAGGAGGAAGGAAGAGCCGCACCTTTAACGGTGGGTCAC
>WURS02454184.1:0-13997 GCA_011762765.2 Rhinocypha anisoptera
CTATAATATTTTTTCTGGGTAAGGAATTTTTTTACTTCTTTTTTAAATAAAGCTATATTTTTTATTTCTTTGTATATGATGTAAATGATTGAATGATGGAAATGAAGCTGATATTTCAATCTTGCCTGAAATCCAAGTAATGTATCGGTATTTCTGCTGATACCATATAACCTTTTAATTCCAGTCAATAACAGTTGCTTCTTAATGGTTCATGTTTTAACTAGTCCACTTGATCCTATGGTCATATTTCATTTTTGCTAGTTAAGTCAAGTGATACCTACTTCAGAGTTGATGAATTCAATTAATTAGATCCAGGTGCCTGTAGTTAAAATATTCCAGTTCAATCCAATTTGTTGATCCTATTGCATTGTTCTAGTTCAATTGAGTGAAAAGCAGCCATAAACCAGTTGAATCTAGTTAGGTCTTCTCGTTAAATCAAGCCAAGTCTAGTTGAGTCTCTTCTAGTTGGATCCAACTGGAATGGAATTTCAGCCGGGATGTTTCACGGCCTAAATGTAGATTTAATGGATGCCTCAAGTATGGTATTCTTTATGTACTGAACATTTTGAAGGCAGTAGCCTAATACATGCGTGTGGCTCATTTCAGATAAATGGTTTAAAAAGATGGTGCATTCTTCGCCAAATATCAGGCTTTCAAGGGCGCCCTAATAAGCCTGTGGATACCTGCTATTCATTTTGGGTTGGAGCCACTCTCAAGGTTTGATTATAGTTACATTTAATTTCTCATACTCAAGTTTACGTCATTTGTGGAGTTTGCAACTTGGATCAGTCAAAATGAGAGCAATTATTTTTTTTCCTTTCTGAACTTTGATTTATGATCTTTGTTCATCTATTTTTGAAGTACCCAGGTTTCAATGTTTTTTCGTCATCATCAGATCTATCTTCTGTTGATGATGTAGTAACATTGAAACCCGGGTAGTAATAAAAGTTATTTTGTGGAAAATTTCACGTCTTTATATTCATAATAATGACTGTTGGGCAGCTTTAGTGACTTTCTTTCTTTTTACAATTGTCTTCCTGTTTAATTATGTTATTTGGCTGCAAATCTGATGTAGATATATATATACCCATAAATAAAATAATATTATTAATCTATACTGGTATGTATATCTGGTATTGAAGCAACTCCAGATAACTCAGTGGATAAAATTCTTGCTAACTGACTTCCTGGCAATGTACGGTGGCAATGTTTTTGGTCATGGATGTTGAGTTGTCTTAATGTTTCCACGTTTAGTTAAGTGTGATAAGATTTTATAGCTCCTTAATAACTTTTTTATTCATTAACATGTATATAATACACCTCTTTCCTTTTTTAGCTGCTTGGGACTTATCATCTTATAGATTACCAACAAAATAAGGAATACCTTCTTTCAACTCAGGATCCAATCACTGGTGGATTTTCCAAATGGGTTGATTCAAGCCCTGATGCAATGCACACATACTTGGGTAATGGCATTTACATTCTACAATTTTGTTCTCTCTTGTATCTCATGCTTAAGGCATAATTTTTACCACCATAAAAATAGCACTTTTTTCTATATAACCTTAAAAAAATTTAGCTTATTTCATCGGGCAGTGTAATACGTAGGTATTTTTGGGCTAAGTTTGGGGGTTCTTTAAAACATGTCATTAATCCTTGATATCAGATGGTTTCAGTTTAAAATAAATACAATTAATTGCTATTTCAAAAAAACTTCAGAATAAATTAGTTGAATTCAGACGCGATGTCATGGAATTTGGACATAATTAAAGTAACTTGATAGAATACACTTTTCCACATAATAATTTCTTTTACTGGTACAACCTGGGTTTCGACATTACACCATTAAATAGGTAGTCATACCCAACAATAATGGTGTACTGTCAAAACCCGGGTCAAACCAGTAAAAGAAATTATTGAGTGGATAAGTGTTAAGTTATTTAATAAGTTATTTTAATAAGGACCTCTGAAGCTTGAAAACTAAATACCGCCTAAATCTACGGGGATCATTATCTACAAGGTTTACTCATCATAAGGGGTGTCCATTGGTCCTGAATACATGGGGGTAAAAAAGTATGATTGACTGCCAACTGAGCTAAAGGAAACATAGTTACAGCATTAAAAAATGAAATTAAGGAACTTTCTATTTGACCACCTATTGTAATCAAGAAATGAATACATGGGAGTTGAGTAAAAGTTTTGTATTGTATATTATTTTGATGTTGCTATTTAATTAATTATGAAAGAGATGATGGTGGTTCATACATTGTGGAATTCCATCATAGGTTTTGGAAAAGAAAAACTTGGCAAATCCACAGATATAAATCAACATGTTTCACTACACTGTATCATCATCAGGACAAAGTTAACAAGAAATTTGCAGCGAATATATAGTCAACCGCTGGAGTGGAGGGAGGCCAACGGATGGCTATATATTCACTGCAAATTTCTTGTTAACTTTGTCCTGATGATGATACAGTGTACTGAAACATGTTGACCCATTGAATAAATTTATATCTGTGGATTTGCATGGTTTTTCTTTTCCATAACCTGCACAAATTATGTTCAAGTACATTGTTGTATATTATTAAGTGTTATAATGCTGTATATATTGATCTTTTTCTATTGTGGAAAATCAGATTTTATGGAAATTGAATGGACATGTCTTATATCAGGTATTGATTGTAACTGATCTCCTTGATAAATAAATAAATAAAACCTGATCATTAAACATTTATATATTTTAAAGTGTTTATTCCTTTTCTCTTGATTTCAAGGTTTGTGCGGCCTGGCGTTGATGAACGAGGAGGATTTGGAGGAGGTCCACGCAGGTTTGAACATGAGCAAGAGAGCCCTCAAACATCTCCATGGCCTGCACAAAAACTGGAGTCAGTGAGGTTCCACGGTTGAAATTAATGTGGAGTCCATGAGTGTTGCTCAGTTTGAATAACCAAATGCACAATGCACCACTACTGGTTTTGTTAAATAGCTCAAGAATGATATCTGAGATGTATTAGTGTTTGTATTTTTTATATCTATGTCTAAGAACATGGGGAGAGATGTTTGAAGCAAAAGCACAAAACACCTAGTCTACTGAGTGTGCTTCATAGAGCGATGGAACCTGTTTGGATCTTTTTATGCATGAATTATTTGTAAATGGCCAAAGTGGATAAGATCAATTTGTTTAAAATGCTTAGACCTTGGGTGGAGTGATCTTTACTATCAAATGATTTATTTATACACAATTGCAGTTTTCCTCTAACAATTAATGCTACATTCCTGAAATATCTAATGCATTTTTCTCAAGACTTGGGGACAGTTCCACCTGAATCTTCATTGATTACTTGAAAATGGTTAAACATGCAATGGGATTCAAAATGTTCGTGTAAACCCATAGTTTTTCATTTCATCACCAATGTTTCAACATACGAAATCATTTTCTGATATGGCACTCACCCAAAGATGACTTTGTACATTGAAGCCTTGGCGGTGAATTGAAAATGTATTTCCACCAAGCAAATGCTGACACTATGGTTTAGTCTTTTCAATGACGATGGGCAAGTAATGTATCTCAGAAGACTGTGATAGAAATCCCTTATGTTTGCAGATCCCATCAATTCTCTGACCGGAAAACTATAACCTTAAGTGCATGGCTTATATTTCTCTGCAAAATCAATTTGAAATAGTCCCAACATGTAACAAAACAATGGCATGCACCATTACTTAATATGTTCCCAATGTTTGTTTAGTTTAATCATGTTTAAGGCTAACTTTTCTGCTTTGAATCTACTCCATGGCAATTCCTTTATTTTCAATTGTTATTGCTTTGTTTAAGCTTCATTAGTTTCACCAAAGTCGGCAATGCTAACCCATGTGTAGTGCAACAATCTTGGGGAGCAGTATTAGTAGTCTCAGGTGTAACATTTCTTCTGCAAACAACACAGGTTCTGTTTAATAGTAATTGGCAGATAGATTCCCATGAGGTGCTGAGTATATTCTATTTGAAAAAAGAATGTTTGTAGCTTTCCCGCATTTTATTTTATTTTTTTACTTTGTGGTTGGCAAATTTATTTGATATAGTCGGATAATTCTATGAACATCTTGTATTTCCTTCTTTTTGTACCCACTTTATCTGGCTGTTTTTCAATAATTTTTCAGATTATCACATTAATCAGGTATTGCAATGATAAAAATGTGGCCAATACTTTTTGAAATTGGTATACTTGAAAAAAACTGTTTTAAATGGGCGGGTTAATGAATGGCAATTTACCTTTTCTTCAGTAAAAGCTCTTCATATAGAAAAGATACCTCAGTCTCTGATAGATTTAAGTCAGTAGACCTTAAACCTTTAGATGGAATACCAGCACAAATAATTAAATGCCTGTCTGGATTAGCTAAATGGGTGACTAGATCACCTACGAACCCAAATGTTGCTGGTTCAAATCCTGCTCAGGACATAGATGTTGTGTTTGTCTAATACCAATTTTCCTGAATTTTTGGCAAGGGCATACAGCCATAAAAATGCCAAAACTTATTTTCAAAATGACCCCAGAGTACATACATGGTAGGAAAATGCTTAAGAAGAGATACTACATAAATAATTGATTGATAGTCGATCACACAAATTTTAATCAATTGTCTTTCACAGACTTGAGCATTCTCCGACTTTATCTTAATGGAATATGTAAGCTGTTTGTTCATGTGTAAGTTGTTTGTTCTATCATTCCTCCTAGGTTTGCTCAGAAAATTCATTTAAATTCTAAGTAGAATGTCATTATTATTTCTAAGTATTATTTTCATAAATTTAAGAACTCATGCACCAAGAGGAGACATTTCTCTAATCAGAAAGTTCTGGGAATATGACTACACAGTTTTAGTTAAATCAATTTGCTGTTGAACTTGCCATCTCCCGTTTAGTGTAAGTTCCATTAAAAGATAAATTATTCTTTAAAATTTCTCTGTACTTTTTCATCCTCCAAATCACAATAACCAAAGACCATGTGTTGATTGTGTGTGATATCAATTTCATTCTTCTCAAAGAACTTATGGATATGTGTAAGTAATTTTAATCTCATTGTATAGGCAAAGCTGTGATTGTTATTGTCATTGGCATTTATCGACCTTCAATTTTTATAGTGGGCACTGCAGTAGACATTGCATGATTTGAAGGTAAATACATCAGATAATTATATCAAAGTTTTATGGCTATAATTTTCAATGTTGGTCATTTCTATGATTTCATCTGCTTTGAAAACTTAAAAAACTGTTTAATAGCTTAACTTTATGAATCTGTCTTGTTTGATGTGGTTCTTTCAGTTCAATAAGACACTTTTATCCTAAAACCATATGCCATGGTAATATCATAGAGTAATTGTGTGCAGTAGGGTCTTGATTTTACATAGGATTTAATTTTTAATAATAATAAGTTTTGCAGACAGTGCTGGCTTGCATAAGATGTGTTTCTATGGGTCCATTACTTCAAATTCAGTGTATGCTTTATGCTGTTTGCACAACAAAACATTTGACCCAAGGGAAAGCATAAAATTAATTTAATCTAAGTGCCATATTTGATAATGTACAATAAACATTTTTTTTATTGCTTAAAAAAACCACATTTACATCTTATATATGAAATCAAGCCCTTCTGCAAGCTAATATTATCACCAAAACACATTAATGTAGACTAATTTTAGTGCTGAAGGACAGTGCTACCTGGTCATGATCCAAAAGAGTATTATTTTGTTAAAACATCTTGTTTTTTTATTGTTATGATAAGCTTTTAGTTTGATTATGTCTTATTATACTCCCTGAATACCATGTTAGGTGTCCTAAAAATAAGTAGATAACATCCAAAACACTTCATTTAAGTTTATTTGAAAATATAAATAAACAGCATTAAGGCTTGCATATTTACTGCCTCCTTTCATTCTACCTAAAATGCATATCCTCTTCCTTTCTCTGCCTTACTTTCTTAATGTTCTATCTCTTATCATACTCCTCACAGATTCTCACTCTTTATATATTTTTACCATCTACTTGCCTTCTTATGATCTCTCCTAACAACTTCCACCACATGATCCGCCCAGCATCTTTTTTATCTTCCTTGTCATTCACATTACCTTCTCCTAACCCACAACTTGAAAGCCTCCAATCTATGCTCACCATCTTTCCTTTTTTTTAAGGGTAAACTACCGGCTAAGATAGGTTTTTGATGAGCCTCCGGTTGGATTTGTCCCACTACATCCTAACTTGATCCCTCTTCAAATCTGTTTTCTTCCCAACACTATCACTCTATCCAAAATCCCTATCTTCTTCCCATGCCTACCTCGCTTATCCAACATTCTTCCCTCCATTACAACTTTCAACAACCAGTTTTCTCTGAGTTACTCCCCTTCCATCTTCACCTTTCCTGCCTTTTTTCGACATCTCTTACAACAACCGCCTCTCCTCTTCTTACACCATTCTTTTTACCATCTTTCCTTAGTGATAAAATTTTGGACATGTATGTGTAGTTACATGCCCTTATTAAAGCCTCCATCGATTTTTTTCTTCACACTTTCACATAAATTACATCTCACCAGTCCCTGCCTCCTATTAAGTGCTTCCTTTGCTAAGACATTATTATTCTCTGGATGCCCTTGCTGCAATGTCATTTTTCTTACATAATGCGACCCAGATTACCCACTCCTCCAATTTGTGATTTCCTACTTTGATATTTAACTTTGGTATTATATTTTTGAAGAATCTCAATATTTTTTTTATTCTTTGATTTATTTTCATTCCCTAAGTCTCAGTTTGCACCTGTAATGAATTCAGCAAAGACTACAAGCCTGTGCCAGAGTGACTAACCAGTGCTTGATCGTCCACTGATCTGGATGAATTAATAAGTTCCCCTCAAGCTTTTGCTCTTGTCTGAATCCCATTTTATTCCTCTTTTCCTGAATATAGTGTACTGTAATTGAGGTATGACCTTTTATTCCCATTTGTCTTATATGCCATCAAATATGATTATTGTTAGTGCTTGAGGAAATTCAAACAGAAATAAGCAGACTCATGTGCCTAATCAATGCCTCATGCGCCTCTTTTAACACTATTTGCAACAAACACTTATTGTTAGTTGTTCCTCTTTTAATTAGGTACGTTCTCTAGTTTCTACACAGAAAAAGGTACAGTGCATCATCATGCTTGAATGCACACAAATGTGTAATTGGTTATGTAGTGCTTTAGTTTGTAAAAGTACTCTGGTCTGCAGTTTCAAAATACCCTTTAACTAAGTTCACTTTGACAGCAAGATGCCATAGTCTTTAGTTTTACTTCACCTCACTTAACTAAGAAGACTGCACTGGTCAGATTAAAAAGAAGTCCAGAATTAAAAAAATTATTGAATAAAGGTGTTGCACCAAAAATTGTTAGTATGGTGTGCTTCAATGGTAGTGAATAAAGGGTGAGATTACAAAGTGGTCTATATTCATAATTAAAGCAATTGCACATGAAATTGATAATAAAAATTTTTTTTATGTATTTGTACACCAAATTAGATGACCATATGTAGGTTATAAAATAAAATAATGCTGACAAATTTTAATTGCCGTTATACCCATTTCACCAATGTGAAGATTAACCTTTTTGCCACAAAGAATTTTAACTTTAGAATTAATATATTTCCTGCTTTGAAAATGTAATTTTGTTGTCAGTTTAGCAAGGAAAGGTCAGATCATCTATTGGCATTTGTTAAAAGATATCTACCACAAGTAGCATACATCAAATTTGTGATATCTTGTGGTTGCTGTAATACAGGTGCCTTCTGGTTTGTACACACGCTAGTCTGCCTAAAAGAGATATTTTGGATTTGCATTTTGAACGTCATAAACACCATTTGTCATTATCAAAAAATTTTCAATTGTAGCTAAAGCTTCAAAGATTATTATGGGGTTTGAAAAATTGTGATTCCTTCATTAGTTTTCGAGTAAAAAATTCCCAAAAATCAGTAATTTCGTCATTTTTTTAGCATAAAATGGCTCATATGTATCTCGGAAAGGAAGCATTTTTCGAGAATTGGTAAAAAGTTCAAAAGTGTTTATTTTAACGTGTTTTACCTAAAAAAATTTGTTCCGAATCGATTCTGCGAATTTACTATTTTGTACAAGTTTTTTGTTAATAACAATTGATGGCCCATACTGAAAAATAAAAAATAGTTGCGCTTGGAAAAACATAAGCATTCGAATGAAAAATGTTTCATGCACTAGAAATGAATTAGTCAGTCCAGGATCTGTTTAAGGGGGTAAACCGCTTGCCTATTAGTGTATGTCATATGGGGAGAGACTAATGCAAACATGACAAACTCCTGACTTAATGAATGACAAGTAGCAAATGATGAAATGAATAAGCAAAAAAGTTTGCATTTTATGTTGTATCAGAATCACATGTCTTTACAATGCGAACCTAAAGTAAGCCGTTTGAGCAGAGGAATGGAATTTACATGAATGATAGGAAATGTGTATTGATTCTCTAGGCCCTCTGTAGGAGACTGAATGAGTGTTGGAACAGGCAATGTGATCTCGTATTGGGCAAAACCAAATCCCGAACGTTAAGCAATCAAATAAACCTTTCATGACGATTTATGAAAGAATACCTTCAGATTCAAGAGTTCAAAAAACATTCCTATCCCTACAATCTATTTCCATCCCATAATACTCACCCTGCAATGGATTGAAATGGTTATGCGGTCCCTCGGAAACTATAATAGGGACGGAAACTAAAGGTTGATCACCTGCATATCTGACTTGTTTAGCTCCACACCTTTCACTCTTGCACCCAGCTATTCTCAAGCATTTCTCATCATTCCTTTGTCTATTAGTTAAAATGTCTAAAAGTGGTTACAATGAATGCTCTTGCTCTTTCTTACTACATGCATGATGTACATTTGTTTTGCCCTGTTCATCCTGATAGTCTATCCAGTACCTTGACCTGTACACTTATTAAAAGGCAGGCTATACAAAAGTTGGTAACCAGGTTAAACTTGTTCACCATCCCTCCAGGCCACAGATTTTAATCTTAAGGCCCTGTTTACATTATGCAAATACTTGCTTGGGTGAATATTTGCATGAAAAATAGCCCGTTCTAATTTCGTGCAAGCTTTATTGCAACTTTCAGGTTTCATATTGTGTGGACTTGTGACAGTAATCGTATTGTATGAACAGGCCTTGATGTTTTCATGAAATTTCCCCGTCCACCTTAAGGCACATTCTTAAATCCTTGTGACTTCTCCTTTTATATTCCATTTTACTTTCACTTAATGTTCCTGCAATGAAGAAACTCATACAAAATATTATTCTCATAGTATACAAATTATTCTTTTCAATTTGGTTGCATGAAACTGGTTTTTATGGTCCCCATGCAGTCCCTAAAAATCAAGATTCAACTGTACTTACTCTGTGATAATACATGAAGATCAAATACATCTCTATGTTTAAATTTCTTGCTGAATGACTATCCAGATAAAGTTCATCTTTTTGGATTTACATTAGTAAGAAAACTGTTTCTATTAAAGTTACCATGGTATTGTTTTATAAAGAAACACAAGAAAAGCTAATTCATGAGTGCTCAAAGTCAATAAAATTATAGTTTATCACTGCAGTGTTTGATTCTCACTCGAATATTCTTCATTGAAGAATTTAGCTAGAATGCCACTCCAACTTAGTTCAGTTTTTCTCTTGTGATTTTTATGCTGCTGTAATAAACATCATAGCTTACCTGTCACTCACTTTAGTCATTTTCCATTATGCATCCAAGAATTGTATATATGTACAAGCTCAGAGTTAAGACTTCATCAACATTCTGTCCCAGTATTCCATAAAGGCTAGTTATAAGTTCTTTACGACATTCATGTGATTTATTTGAAATGTATAATAACCAGTGAGATATTATCATCATATATATATATATATGGACCTTGACTAATCTCAAAGTTATCATTTTACTGTTGATCCCTAAGTCATTTAACAGGGTTGTTACAAACATTGAAAATATTAAAAGCCTGAAAGTCCAGCACAATTACTTATTTTGGGATTGTGTAGTAAAAAGTTTTATTATTATTATGTTGACTCCAAAGTGTTATTGGTTTTTCTGGGAAAGGAACTAAATGTTGTATGGTTTCTCCATGTATACATGTATTTCCATCACTTTATGGGTCGTACGTCTGTATAATGTTACATATGATTTTTTTCAATGGTTGCTAATTTGGAGCATACCAATGATTGATTCCAACTCTGTAAATGATATCCATGTAAATACAATGTGAGAATTGAATTTTTGTCATCAACAACCTGGAAAGTAAGTGAAATTCACAACTGTATCAACTCTGTCATGTCTTGCCATATATGTGAATTTGCTTGTGAGCACTTCACATCATTCAGTTTACATTTGCCCAATTTGTTAACACAAATAATGGATAGTGTTTCACAAAATAATCTGTAGAAGTATCAGAGATACAACATTTTTATTTTCCTGTTATTTTTATACCATTTTTGTTGTATATTTTTTTCGACTGTTAATGTTGCTTATGAATCTATTATTATGAAAACTTTGTGTATACTTCATTATTTCCTTTCCTTTTAAGAAATTTATTTATCTAGATAATTAAGTTTGGTTTTCTTGAAAGATCACCTAGTTTTCAACATTATTGTTTTCCATGTTTTAATATTTTTCATTGATAATTATGCTCTAATAACAATTTATCATAGAATGATTCTGATACTAATGATGTCTTTGTTTCATCTAGTCCAAGATCATCAGACCTTGTTTTTGTACTTAATTTCCTTAAGCCAGAAAAAGTATCTAAGATTTAGTAATGGTCTTAAACCAATATTCTACCATAAGAACTATCATGCTTCTTTCATTTGATAAAAGTAAAGGTTATTTGTTATGGTAAAATTTCCTTTTGAACTTCCATTGCAAGTGATTTTATGTTTTGTTAGGTTATAGTATGAACTCCTGAGATCTTGAATATATCTGGTAAATGTGTGACAACTATTATCAAGAGGATATCTGGACAAAAATCTTGTTTTTAGATTGAAAGTGTCCAAAATTTTAAATCACGTGTACATTTATGTTGGGATCGTAGATTCTGGCATGATGGGGGGTAATTATGTGGAACTTGATTCCATTCTTCATGAAACACAATTTGTATTAAGATGTAATGCAACTCTTTCAATATCATTATTCCTTCCTTAAGGTAAAAGTTGAAACCCAGTGCCTATGAGAGAATACTAGGTTCACTGCAAAGAACAAAAGTCTACTGTGGGAGTGTTTATCACATTTTCTTCCACATAATTTATGTGATTTGTATAAAAAACTGCCGATCCATTGTGAAAAAATTGTATGAATTACCGATTTGTATGGTATCTTGTACAAAGAGACAATTTTGTTACTTAATCTCCCAGAGGGCCTGAATACCCTCTGAAAAGAGTTGACATCATCACCTATTTCTTAGCTGATTTTTATATTTGAAGCCCATAAAATAGATATTTGGTGGGTACATTGAGCCAGGATGTCAAAGCACCTCACATTAGGATAGATGAATCATAGCAAGATCTCATTGTAAGTTATTTCTATAAACTAAGCACTTTGCTCTTCAACTTGTTTTTTTCCCTCTATTAAAAGATTTTTTTGCTTTGGAAGTGTGAAACCAGAAGTATCTCAGCTCCAGTATCATTTAACTTTGGGAATTTGGTATTGTTTGGAAATAGGCACTTTTAGAGGCCAGTGCTTAACTTGAATTGAGGTAATTATGTTGGCATAGTGTGGTGAATTAAGTTGGAGTGCCCTCTGTAGTGATCTGTTGCCAGTGAATTAAAATTCCATTACAGCTCATGTATTGTGCATTTACAAGAATGATTGGCACTTAAATAAGGTTGTTTTGTATAATGTGGAAAGCAAGACTTTGAATAAAATTTTGTTTTCACATTGGTGGAGTATAGTGTTAATGACTCCATTTTCAAATAAAAATTACACAGAAAATTGTTGTGTTTTTGCATGGCATTTATCTTTAGCATAGTACATTTGAGTTAATATGTACTTGCCATATGAGCATGGAACTCTTATGAAATTAATGCATATAAACCTGACATTTTATTTTAATGAATCAAAAATTTCAATTTATTTTAACTACAATAACATGCCCTTTGCAGGCAAAAATATTCAGGTTTCAATGCATGCACATAATTCCATAACATATTTAACTACTCAAGTCATTGGAATACCATTTAAGTAACAAGATTTTCTTAGTAGGATGAAGAGATATTTCTACAATACATATTTAATCTTCTAACACACTACTCCCACTAAAAATCTCAGCCTAACAAGACATCCTAATTTTTAAGTTTATTTGATTAAGTTAAACATTAATGTGGTTTGAAAAGTATTATGGTTTCAAATTTTAAATGATTACTATTACTCTATTGGCATACAGTTATACACATTTAAGAGCAAATATTATGGTCGTAGTGGACAGGAGGAGAAAAAAAGAACCAAACTTTGAACCAATTAAACAATTCTCAGAAACCACAAAGCATATTGCTCATTCTGTGAAAAATTCAGTTTTCTTAATTGCATTTTGTAGTCCCCTTTGAACTACTATTATGGTCAAGTTGCACCCACAATTATAACTCGTCTCTTAAACATTACGTGTCAAAATTGATTGAAGGGTAATCTACTGGTTACGGTAGGTTTTTGATGAACCTTAGATTGGCCATGTAATATCTAACATTATTTCCTCTATAAATCTGCATACTTCCCACACCCTATCATTCTATCCAAAATCCCTATTCCACTTCTTCCCACCCCACTTACCCATTATTCTAACCTCCATTACAACCTTTAACAATCCATTGCCTCTTGAGTATCCCTTCCATCCACGTTTTCTGTATTTCTTGCAGCAAATGCCTCTCCTTTCCTATCATTCTCAACACTTCTTCATTCGTTTTTCTCTCTGTCCAACTCACTATCCATCTGTCGCCAAATCCACATCTCAAGATCCTCCAATCTATGCTCATCATCCTTCTTCATGGACCAGATTTCGGATCCTTATAATTCTACACTCCACATGAGGATTTTCACTAATCTTTTCTTCAAATCTTTATTTAGGCTAATCAACTCCTTCCTTTTCGCAAAGGCCTCTTATGCTAATGCAATTCTGCATCTAATATGCTGGCCACTACATCCATTTTCCTCCATGATGCTTCCCAAATAAGTAAAATTTTCTACCTGTTCTAATTTATTCCCTTCTAGCATGATATTTAGCCTTCTTACTTCTAAAAAATCTCATTAATTTCATTTTCTTACTTTTGATTATCATCTCAAACTTCTGATATTGTTCTTGTAAAGCATTCAACAATGTCTGCAGTCCTTTAAATGAATTACTAACTATTGGGCTTGGCATCTGCGAATCTGATTTAATGATTATAATTATCAAAATACTGCCTTACATATACATTGTAATATGGTGGTATAATTTGGCTAATCACTTGTAGCTAAGATTTCTATAAACTAACATAACCTTGTGAACATTGAATCATTAAAAATGTTATTATTAAGTAACAGAGATCAGCAGCTCTGATTAATTTTGGTGCTGGATTGTCTTTTTATTGATAATTTTACGTGGTATCTTGGTGGATGGAGTGCCTGACTACCTAACCAGGGACCCAGGTTCAAATCTCAAATGTTTTTTTCTGGTACAGCCAAACTAAGTGCATAATAATAATAATTTTTATTTGTCCAAAGATTTGATAGAATTACAAATATAGGACACGTCATGTAAGCATACAAAGATGAAATAAAACTGAAACACATAGTTAAATGAGACACAAACTTTGAAATTCCACATAAAATATATTTTCTATACGACCCGGGTTTCGTCGCAATTAGAAAATATATTTTATGTGGAATTTCAAAGTTTGTGTCTCATTTAATCATGAAGCAGTTCCACGAAGTCATGCCGG
>WURS02454213.1:0-13994 GCA_011762765.2 Rhinocypha anisoptera
TTGTGTGGAATTACCAAGTGTTTCTCTCACTCCAATATGCTGAGCAAATTCCATAAAGTTACGCCTGAGACAATAACTCGTACACCTTTGTAACCCCTTACAGATTAATAACCCCTTACTAGTTTGACCTGAAAAATTGTGATTTTGAATTTTAATTATTTTGAAAATAAAAGTAAAATTTAAAATGAAAAACGTGGGGCACATGGAATGGATAATAGTAGGGAGTGTTGGGAGTTGCCGTCATTGAGAAAATGCACGCAACAGTTCAAAGATTTAGGTAAACTATCCATGCATCAATTATCTATAGCATACATCTCATGTTTTTTGTTTTAAATTTTACTTTTCAAACTATTAACATTCAAAATCACAATTTTTCAGGACAATCTGTATGGTGTTATGAATCTCTATGGGATTATAAATCTGTACAAAGGTAAGAGAAGTTACTTCATACTTTTTTTCCTGTTTTAAAAATGCAGTTTGGAATTTTTTTAAATTTATAAAATTTAATTATTTCTTACTTTTTGGTCTGTTTTAAAAATATGGTTTTTAAATATTTTAAAAATACTATATAATTTTTCTCCTAGAGGTAGTCCGTTTTCCTCTGCAGGAATGTGATCTCGAGATTTCTTCCAGTGACCCAGGGGATGTATCAGAGATAAAATTATATTAAACATTAACAATGATGCTTCAATAGCCCTGAACAATTCACGCTTGGTTACTGCAAAAAAGTTAACCCCTGCAAGACTCAAACCCATGACTCCCAGGTCGGAAATCCCACACACTACAGCAGAACCAGCAAGACGTCTGCCTAGAATCAGGAATTTAGTGTCTTTAGTGCTATGGAACACTCTGCTATTGCCTTCCACCTTGCATGGAATATGTATATATATGTATATATATATATATATATATATCTTTATATATGCATGCGTATGCACATATGTGAGTTTGTATATATTATTGGATATGATTGCATTGTCATCCAGCTCTGAGTTATGTTTAAAGTTCCAAGTCTCTGGCTCATAGGGAAGTTACTTTTAAATCGGTTCACAACTTTGACCCGAACAGATAAACAAACAAAAAGCAAACAAAAAACAAACAAACAGACAAGAAAGAGACTTAATAAAAATGTGGAACAAAGGACTTGCATGGCCACTATCCAAAGCATTTTATTTGACCCTGAACATGACAATATTCTTATTTTTCAAATTGTGTGGTGTATATTTTATGTATGTGTAATTTGTTTACTCATATTGTCTCGGTACTATTCATGTTGTATTTTATTAACAAAGACTACTGCATATATAAAGTATTTTTATTAAATTATTTTATTATACATTCAACAACATGCAATTTCAAGAATTGCATTAGCAAGAGAGGTCTTTGCGAACAGGAAAGTGTTAATGAGAGGGACCCTAAATAAAGATTTAAAGAAAAGATTAGAGGAAATCCTAATATCGAGCGTAGCACTTTATGGATCAGAAACCTGGTCCATGAGGAAGGATGACGAGCTTGGAGGAAGATTGGAGGCTTTTGAGATATGTTTGGTGACGGATGGAGAAGGTGAAGTGGACAGAGAGGAAAATGAACGAAGAAGTTTTGAAAATGGTAGGGGAGGAGAGGCGTTTGCTGCAAGAAATCCAAAAAAGACAGGAAAGGTGGATGGAAGGGGTACTCAGAGGCAATGGCTTGTTAAAGGTTGTTAAAGGGTAGAATGTTGGGTAAGCGGGGTCGTGGTAGGAAGAGAATAGGGATTTTGGGCAGAATGATAGGGGTAGGATGTATGGAGATTTTAAGAGGGATTATAGTTAGGTGTAATTGCTCATCAAAAACCTACCTTAATCGGTGGATTACCCTTCATTATCATTGTCAAAAAGTGTGAACAGAAGTTATTAAAAATGCGTATCCATTGGATAACAATCTATTAAGTCATGAAGGGAATAAAATGCTTTAGATGTTATCCATGAGTGAAGTACATTTTTAAACCACGAAATTGATACAGATATTGAGGTAAGAGGTTAAAAAAACCTTAGTTTTAAAACATCAGATGATTCATAGGGCTTGGACAATCAGCATTGGGGTATCACCAGGTGTCTTTTTTCCTTGTTGTGGTGATGAATCAGAGTTCTTGTTTCCAAGGAGTCAATTTTTACCTTAACATCACAAAGACATTTGAAAATATATAGCCCATAGACAGTTATGACCCCAAGATGCCTGAAAAGAGATTTACAGTGATCCCTTAGATGATAGTTGCAGATAATTCAGATTGCCTTCTTTTGTAAAGGTAGTAATCTTGAATTGCAGGAGCCTGCCCCCATAGTTCAAAGCCAGAGTTTAATTTCTAATAAAAATTATTATTATTATTCCACCCTCTCCAGCTCCCCTACCTCCATTTTCTGGTATAACCCAATTTTTTTCTATTTTCAGTATCCCTCTTTTTCACAGGTTCATCTCTAGTCCATAGCTATTTGCACAGGTTCATCTCTAGTCCACTTGCCTATTTTGCCAGTTCTCTTTCAAATTGCTCTTCATTTTCATGTTAAATCATTGTCAATTGCATAAAATATTATGCTTAGAAAAATATGCAAACAAGTCAATGAATAGCCATTAACATTTCAACTAAACACAAAGGAAATGGAGATAAAATTACAATTTTGAGCATATTAGTCCACAAAGTGTAGAGGAATATTTGTACGAACTTATTCAAATTAAAAAGGCTATTATGACATTTTTACACCCTTGGTTTCTATGGTAACTTAAATGGGACAGCAAACAAAAGAATAGTAACAAAGATGAAAGCGAGTAACTATTGTAAATAGTTTTAAAAAAAATAATTTTTTTCCGATGGATAAAATGAAAATATTACAATAGTATTTACATTCTTAAAAAATCTCTAGGGCTCACCTTATAGAGTTCAATTCTCTAATCTATACTGAATAAAGGGTTCAAAATACATTACGATAACGTCGTTTCCGAATAAACAATATTATCATTGCATTAATATATCTAAAACAAGAAAAAAACGATGACATCTAATGATTTCATAGTAAATCGTAAAAAATTACAACAATAAAACGAACATTTTCTAATTTTATTGGCCTTTAATTGTACATTTAATTTACGTTACCATGGAGATAATAATAGTAGTCATGGAATAATAAATACTCCATAGTTGTAATTCCTCGGTAAAGTAAAGTAAAACGATGAAAAATCACCCACGAATTGACGAACAGATGATTGACCAGATGAGCAATCATTCTCATCAAAATTTTATGAACACCAGGTCGTACCTTACTTCACGAAAGATGCCACAAACTACTGCAAACGCGCCATAAATACTGTTTTTGATTGAATTAATTTGATCTCGCAGTTTATCCAAACCAGAATGCCACCTGCTGGTGAATTTTACTACAAATTCCCTATGGCATAACCGCAGAACACGTACATAATAATTATTTCTTCGCCCTCTCTTCAAAATAAAACTGCTATATAATTGAATATCTCGCAATTTACTCCATTTTTTCTTTGTTAAATGTTAGATATCCATTACATATTATTAATATTATATTATTACATGCTATTATCACTTTTCTGACCAATTAATGGCGGCAGGTTTTCCCAACGAAATACGCGAAATACCTAATATATAAAAACTATGACCAAAATACGGTATATAGTGACTATTTGGAGTTTTTAAATTTCAGACTTGGAAAAAATTATGAGTAGAGTTATACAAGGGTTATAATTTTAAAGGTTTAAATTGCCAGATCGCTTGTTAAGAATACATGTTTGAAAATAAATACGCGAATAACAACACTAGGATACAAAAATCTAACATAAATCGAGATCGTGTAATTGTTGAAATTGTGCAAAACCTTGAAAGCTACGAGATGTCGAATGAAACCTCAAAGATAAACAAAAATAGCGAACAACATTCTGTAATTCTTTTTGCTATTTCACTTCAACCACCTCAGTCAATTTATTGTCTGTCTGCATTCATTTTGGTTAATGATCGTTATGGGATGAGTCGACATACATATCTTAACGATAACCACGGAAAATCCAACTGTATATTCTTTCGAAAATAGAATAACATTCCCTGGAACCTTAATGTGAAATCAACTACCTTCTTTTAAGTGTGATTCTGGAATTTGTGCGCAACAGAAATAGCTGTACGATTCCAGGAATAACGATTAGTGAAACCTTATTCCTACATCAATGCAAACAGCATATTTTATCTCATTCATTTCATATCAATTACTTCTTGTCCTAGTGATACTGATGAAAATCTTCAGTTAAACCCAAGCTGACTGATTTTCTCAGTATCAGATCCTCCTGGGAAGCCACAGGTGGCGCAGGGAAATAAAACCACCCCACCTACTCCAAAGTTTGAATTTTCACATATTGCTAGCATTAAAAATTAGCACTAGGTGAGCTCCAACAAGCTGACCTTTGAGTTGCACTGGAAAGTGTAAAAAAACAATAAATTTCAAGTTAATGAAAAAATAACATTCTGATGTCTGCTAAAATTATTATTAAATATTTTTCTTGGGGTGCTACATTTATTTTATATACTCTTGGAATTTTTCTTTAGTCCCTATGCCTGGAAATAAGTGGCTATAAAGAGGGTAAAGAAAAAGTACACGGAACTATAATTTCATTCGGACAATAAAAAACGATGATTACTGATTTGTTTAATGGCATACAGCCACTAGCACTAACTGATAAGGGAATTTAAGGAAGCCCCTACTGTATTATTATGTTCATTTTGACTAAGCTACTATCCATGAAATTTCATAATTTATTACTTCTCCAAAAATGTAAGATATAAAATGGAAATAGCTTTTTAAAAAGTCCTTTTGATGGTCACACACAGAGTGACTGCTCCAAGAAATGATTTTATATCTGAGATGTGCTAAAAATTTGAAAACTGACCAAAGACCCAACCTTATCCCTTTTAGTACCAGTGGGCCAATCTATCTGCCCAATGTTTTGTTTAATAAATATTTTTTGCCTAAATTGTTTTGGAGACAAAAAATATTAATAAAATATTTTACTTACTCTGTAAGGTTTTGGAGTGTAAATTTAAAAAATATCATTAACAAATTGATATTGATACATATTATATATATATTTAAATTTATAAATCAACAAATTCCACGAAAAAGCCCTGGCATATTTTTGCATATACCAGGTGAGAGGGGCTGGCACTAAAAGGTTTAATAGGTCTTATCCATAGCTCAGCTCCATATTTGAATGCAATGGAATTCATTTTTTGCATTATTAATTACAAGATACGGGAGAAGTTATGGATAAGTGACATATCCTACATGTACTAAAAGGAACCTAAAAATTAAAAACCTCTTTAATGCCAGGAGATTGATTTATCAGCCCTCTTAAGTTATGTGAAAAATATCATGGGTTGAAACATCGTCCAACTTATTTTACTTTAGGAAATATGTATACCTTATTGACGAGTTCCTGCCTCCAATGATGACACCTACTTTGCCAGTGTTTCTTATTACATTTTTTCCCATCATTCTTCAAAATACTATATATGTTGTCTGTGCACACTTTGGTTGGCTTTCACAATCTATAATGTGTTACCTTAACCCCCCAGGCCAGTTACATAGTATCTTTCTTCCTAGTCAGATCTGGTATGTTTTCCATGGAATTTAGTTTTTCACAATATTGGATTCTAACAAAATAAGCATCTGTCTATCTTTGATAAAATTAAGTGAGTTTAAATTGATACATATATTATACAATATTGCTTAAAACTTTATGAAATATGTACTTGTTTTTCAACATTTATATAATCATTAATTTTATTTTATTATTCTTATAAAATTTTAAAAATTACAATCAAACATACTCTGTCATATTATTTACCCCACCTTCTATCTTAGGGTCGAGACATTTTCCAAAGAATCACTGCAAGATGGCGTTAACTACTCATAATGCTTTCCCTTTTCAGTAAGTAATTCTCAAGTGATGCCTGGGAACATTTTTTTCTTGAATCAAGAACCCATATTTCCAATGCTGTTAAGTGAATGCACACAATTAGCAAATTCTTATTCTTTCATGTTGAAACTACTTTGAAGATTTATTTAGGTATAGCAAAATATCATCAGAGAAAAGACATTTTTGTGATAATCCTTTTCTCACTGCTACTGCTTAGGTAAAAATCTCAGATCTAGCCCTAAAGTAGGTGCAAAGTAGAAAAAATTAATCACCCCCCATATATGTCAAGGGAGGTAAATTATATGGAAAATTATTTTATTATTCAGTCTTACAATAATTATGTATTGAGAGCAAATAATCCATGAGATATTCTATACTTAGCTTGATGAGAGAGGACACACATAATATTGGAATATATGTTACCATATTATACCACATATGGTACTAAATTCTTACATGAAATCTGTCTTTTCGAAAAAGGCCTTTGTCAAGGCATCATTTTACCTTCAGCATTATTATAATTCACTCAGAAAACTAAAGCCATGTAATAGGAAGAGTCAGTAAAAGGTCTTCAGGGAGAATGCTTCCCTCATCATCTATGGATCAGCTTATAAGGCAGTGGTGTAATTAAATTATTGTAATATTTATATTAAATGATTTATAGATCAAACATGTTCTCATACACATTACTTGACTGTATTAGATAAAACTCAATTAAATGCATAAAAATAATAAATATTTGTTGAAAAATGTTTTCGTATAAATATCCTTCAACTTGGTATGCTTAAATATGCAATAAAATATGTATTGTGAATTGTTTAGATAATTAAATACTATTAATTACATATTTCCTTACATTTTGAGACATCATGAATAATCATGTAATTTCCCTACACCCAAAATATACTATCAACATTGAGATAAATATGAATTTCATTATTTAAATTCAAGTACTTAATGTAAAATCTAAATTCTGACAAACTGCTTGAAAATGGGCTCTGCAATCTTTGCACGAACTACAGACAAGGGATTGAAATTAAAAGGGTTAAGGTAAATGAGGAAGCTAGAAGTAAAAGTGTTTAAGAAAAAATTGTAGGAATAATGCTTATGATGCACGAAGATAAAATTTGTACATGAAATTATGCCAATATTAATTCTTCCTCCAATCAATTCAAAATCTGAAAGGCGTATGTGAGAACAAGAGAGCAAAGACTTGAAAAATATAGCAATAAAATTTCACATGCAGAAGAGGCAGACTTTTGAAACATTAGAAAAATATACCTAGGTGATTGGGCCAAATTACTTCCCAGGTAGATTAAGGAATGGAAGTGGAATTCTTGATGCAATGTGATTATAACGGCATTAATGGAACATAAGTAGGAAATCAGCACCCACTGGCAATGTTGAGAGAGGACATGAAATACTACAATCAAGAATAAAGTGGGTGGGGAGTTAATGTTAGATTTGCCCTTAAGCAAAAACTTGTTTTTTTTTAGTCATTGAAAGGGCTCCAATTTATTGAATACCTTGCAAGGTCAGGTGTGAGCCGCACGGGCTAAAAATAAATTGTAATAAAATGAAAGTGATGAGATTTTACAAAACAATAGACTGGTTTAAACACCAAGGAGTAGACACATCAAAGATGGAACATACTTAGGAAGTATGTTTACAAGAAAAATTTCCAAAGACATTAAGAGAAGAAATATGGTGGAGGTTAGCTTTGGAGAAGGATGAAAAAGACAAAATGACAAATGAAATCAAGCATAGTGCATGTAAAGTGAGGTGTAACGTCAAAATTATTTATCCGATTCTCCTTCTCAGGAGTAAACCAAAAAACAGCCGCACACTTGCAAATTTACATCTTTTATCTCTCGTTTCTCACTTCACCATCCCCTCACTAAGCACTCAACAGTCCCTGCTATTCCTCCACAACAATCCCCGCTCTTCCCCTCACACAAATACCAAACAAAAACTTTCCAACAATCAACAATCCAAAATTCTACACCACATCAACAACAATGAAACAAATGGCCAGTGCACAACAATAGGCCAGCAATAGGCCAGATATTACAGAGGAGACAACGTTTTTAGGAAAATTTGAAGGGTTGAGATCAGGAATAAATGGGTGAGTTTTAGTTAAGCAACATAAGAGGGAGGAAAAGAATGACAGTTTTAAATGAAAAGTGAAAAATAGAAACTATATTGGGTTGAGGAAATATTTACTATAAGGCAAAGTAGGATAAGTTTAGAGTATCTTAAAACCTAATTAAAACTCTTAACCTACTTGTAATTTTTATGTAAACGACACACAATAAAAACAATGGGAGCCCAGAGGGTATGTCATTGAGTTTCTGAGGTGAATTACTTCTTAGCAAAATGAGTATGATATGAGCGATGTCCTAACTACCTTGCCAAAAATTAGTTTTATCACTCTCTAGAAAAATGAAATTAACTATTAATATAATTAATAACATTAATATTATATGTCAATTGACAAGAGAGTAAGTAAACCAATTTAAGACTGATTCTATGTTGTTGTTGTTAAATATTCCACTCACTCCCATGAGCAAAAAAAGTTAGCAGACTCAATAATCTGAAGTTATTAGCAGTCCTACTCCATAAATATTTTACTGCTACCAACAAATACCTCTTTTCTTCCACCTTCTGCACCCCAAATAACAGTAAATGCTTCCACTCTACCCCCCTTATACTCCTGCAACACAAACTACCACTTACACAAACAAGTGACAGGGAATGACCCATCCTGTTTCTATCCTTAATCTCCTAGATTTTCCTCCTCATCTACATTTTGACATACATACACCTTTATTTTTTTGATTCAATTACCTTATGGCTAATCTCTATTATTTTAATTCATTCTGCACAGAGGAAATAAGAAGTAGAATCACACAGGTATTTGTTAAAATAGCATTTTGCAAAGTGAAACAGTTAATAACAGCAAGGAAAATTAATAAATCATTAAGGAAAAGATATGCGAAATGCTTCATTTGGAGTGTAGTATTGTATGGTCATGAAATCTGGAAGATCAGGAGAAGAGAAGAGAAATACTTGGAAGGATTTGAAATGTGGCTATGGAGAAGAATAGAAAGGATCCCGTGGACTGAAAAGATGAAAAATGAAGAACTGTCGGAGATAATAAATGACAGAATAAGCATCATAGCAATAAGCATAAGAAAGAGGAAAGGGAACTGGATGGGGCATATTTTAAGAAACGACTGCCTGATGAAAAGATTAATGGAGGGAAAGATTGAGGGAACGAGAGGTAGGGAAAAGAAGAAAACATAATTTACTGACAAACATAAAGATGGGCAGAACATACGAGCAGCTGAGGGAGGCAACACAGGACCAGACAACATGGAGGGAGCAGCATTATTGAAACCTGTCCGAGGACAGATCCACCAAGGAAGAAGACACCTGGATTATTTTGATTCAATTACCTTATGCATAACCTCTATTATTTTAATTCATGAAACCCAAGGATTAGATTTACTAGCAAGCAAATGCCCAGTGTAACCCACAGAATTTATTTTCCTTGGTAGTAAACTGGAATTAAATTATGCTTGTGGTGTGTTCTTGCGATGGTAGGAAACAAACATACAAGTCATCACGTCATACTGGAATTTTTTCATGAAACACTTCGATAATGGGCTTACTTGACAGTATAGCAATTCCTTTTCTTCAGCCTCATAACCTTTATATCATAGAGACCCAAAATAAAACTTCTTTATTTTAAATAGAATCATAATATATAGTACATTAGAAGAGAAATCTGTTAATATGAATTGCATTCTGCCTTACCAACTTCCGCTGCTTTCTCCACAAGGCATACTTTCAGCTCCTTTCCCGATTTTTCTGCAAGTTTCTTTAACATGATAGCCGCAGACATCCCAGACGGGCCTCCACCCACGATTAATACGTCTGCTTCATCAGCATACCGTTCCATGTTTATATCTATATTGAGGGTCATATAAAAATCATACCAAATTTTTGCCAACGACAACGAAAATCAGTAGCTCTGGGGATCTTCGAGTAAATCAAAGGCATCGAATAGCCTACATAATTACCCTTCCATCTTGCATCTGTCTCCCTAGGCACCACAGTATAGTGAGTTGTAATTTTCGGGAACGTCTGCGTTGCCAGACACCGTTTCGCAAGCCCCAGGAATCTCTGTGCTGAATTATAGAACGAGTAATAATGTGAATTAAATGCTAATTGGACCTTCTGCCATTATTTTTTGTTTCTAGATTAGCAATGAAATTTCTCCGCAAATTTGAATTATCACTGCGATTAACGAGTGTCCTTATATGAAAAACAGCGTTAAGGTATTCTCTTAGACAAAAAATATAAAATGCTCAAAATAATGTACCAAATAAGGTGACGCAAATTCCAAACGTAGGGAAGAGTTATGAAATGATCTATCTTTAAGCCTACAGTTCGGCAAAGATCAAAGGTTACGTGGGAAACAATTACTGTGATAATTCCATTGAAGGCAAGTTTTGGTGGACAGCAAAACACTTTACTAACTAGCAGAATTCTTTGTGTTAGTGGAATATGTGAATATAATTTACTGTATTAAATTTAACTTACTGTTTACCAAACTTGGACCCAACGGTAGAGCCATGATAGAGCGCAACCGAGAACAACTCGGCCAGCTGACTGCTTTTGCAGCCGACCAAAAACAAAAGCACGGCGAAAACTACTGAAATGCCTGTATAAATCCTGTTAAGAAAAATAATTCCAGCTCCTCGGTAAAATTGCTGTTTTTTCGTAATTATGAAATCATTTTAAAGAAGAATTGAAATTTCCCCAAAAAAAATATCATGCACATTTCCTTGGAAAAATAACCGCAATATTCAAATGAGAGTTAAAAAGCTTCAATTCTAGCACTCCCTAATTAAAGAGGCAACACAAGTGTGCCAAATGGCTACACGTTCTTTTCCGCCGGCCACACAGGCTGTGTAGCCATTTAGTACATGTGTACTTAGCTATTCCTCTAGGGCTGCCTCAGTTCCATCTCTTTATACCCATTATTTTTGTTGAAACGTTGTATACATTTTATTAAAATTATTTTGGGAAGATGACGATATACATACTATCTTCATGTAATCTTTTACTATGACCCACATATTTATAGTCTTAAACATAGTATAAGTTTCATAAGACAGCCTTATTAGTTTTAGAATAAAAAATAGTTATTAAATTTCACTTATATAACTGAAATCATTTATATGCTACAAGTAGTTATTATACAGTGAAACTTGTCCTAAGCGGAACGAGTACTAACAAGTGAAGTTGTATGCAGAAGCCTGTCATCATGGCTCATATATATAATTATCATTACATTATATTGATGATTAAGGGAAATCAACCGTTTAATGTAGGTTTATGATGAGCAATAGCTAAGGTTGTCCGCATTACATCTAACTATAATCCCTCTTCAAATCTGCTTACTCCCCAGTCCATTTCATTCTGTCCAAAATCCCTATTCTCTTCCTACCTCTACCCCGCTTACCCAACATTCTACCCTCTATTACAACCTTTAGCAACCCATTGCCTTCGAGTACCCCTTCCATCCACCTTTCCTGTCTTTTTTGGATCTCTCACAGCAAACACCTCCTCCCCTACCATTCTCAAAACTTCTTCATTCGTCTTCCTCTCTGTCCACTTCACCTTCTCCATCCGTCGCCAAACCCACATCTCAAAAGCCTCCAATCTATGCTCATCATCCTTTCTCATGGACCAGGTTTCGGATCCATAGAACGCTACGCTCCATATTAGGGTTTTCACTAATCTTTTATCCAAATATTTATTTAGGGTTCCTCTCATCAACTCCTTCTTTTCACAAAGACCTCTTTTGCTAATGCAATTCTTTGTCTAATATCCATGACCTTACGTCAATTTTCCTCCATGATGCTTCCTAAATAAGTAAACTTTTCTACATGATCTAATTTATTCCCTTCTAGCATGATATTCAGCCTAGCCTTCTAACTTCTCTAAAATCTCATTACTTTGGTTTTCTTAACATTAATTTCATCCCATACTTCTGTCACTGGTCTTGTTAAGCACTCAAAAAGGTCTGTAGTCCTTTGGCTGAATTATTAACTAGGGCTTGGTCGTAGGCGAACCTGATTGATTTAACGAGTTCCCTACCAACTTTTACTCCCGACTCAACCGTTTCCCATGTCTCTTTTACCATCTCCTCCGAGATCATGATGTAGGTACTTTTGATAATAAACAAAATTTTAATTTAGAATAAGTTTATCATTTCATAAATGACATAAATTATACAGGAGCAGTCACTCAAAACGTAATTACTAATAGCACTCTCTTTGCAAGAAATACTGGACTTTCTAATGGAATGGAAAGAATTCCATTCCATTCGAAAGAGACATATTGCACGGGTAGTTGCGTTATAATTTGCTAGAAGCGGATATAAACTTGTATTCATGTCCTATGTTATATTTTGGACATACCGTTAAAATCCATCTCATATCAAAAATGTAATTTCCCTTCGAGAATAATGTAATTATTGTTTGAACTGTGTCCTGCCCATGTATGCCTTTTCGTTCTTCGCTGAAATAACCGCGCTAAAAGTTTAATTCCCGTAAATCCAGAAATGTTGCGCGGTTCCACACCGATCCTGCCTTCCGACGACCGCCTTCTCCCTTAGGTTTTCCCGTCTAGTCGACCTCGAGTTTTAAATTCAGAATTCGATTAGTTTTTCACAGAATTTGAACCTGAACATGTACATTTTCTAATATGAAAAATAATATTTCGAGAAAGGGTGAAACAAATTTGCCTTTTCCACATAGATATTCATTACACAACCATTATCATTCCCATAGTAACATCATCGTCACCTTGTCCGAAAAGGACAAAGTTATTTCACTCCCTTTTAAAATCAGCGATGTCCACACATTAGAGCCGAAAACGGTCTCCTTTTAAAAAATAATAATAAGCAATGCCTTTTTTTAAATTCCGGATATCTTGATATCTTCGAGGACCTCTTGGCGTTCCCTTGTGACTCGGATGCCCTAGCTGGGTTTAAGAGAATATTCCATTCGGAAACTCGCGTTTGACCTCTGCTCTCTCGAGGAGAAATCATGCACAAGTCTTCTCGAAGGTTCGCCGGGAGGAGGGGGCAGGAGCGGGGCTCATTCCACCAACCGCTTCCTCCCATTAGGCGAGGTCAAACAAACAATTGGGATTGCGCGGACGAGATAGTCAATTGTTCTCTGCATCTGTAGAAACACTCGGTTTCCGATTAGCGACATCTGTGCCCTGCAAGGAGGGGGAAAGAAGAGGTTAGGTTACGGGGCGGGCCGTCGACCCACACGTCCATTCAAGTATTCCCTCCCTCTCGACGGCTTCGGACGACAGGGCACCAACCATGACAGTCGTGTCGAAGAAATCACGACTGTCGACCCGAAGGTGAGAATGGTATGCTTGAGGGCAAAACTTGCCTCGTACTGAGCCATTTAACTGATAGCTGACATTCCTTACCTGAAAAAATTGAAATGGTTAAACATAAAAAATCGAAGAGAATACTCCCTGGCTGTTTTTTCCGTGCATCGAATATATTTGAGAGAGCAAAAAATCATCCTCCACCCTTCATCGTCTAATAGAGACATGGGCATGTTCCACACAAGAAGCCCTAAAACAGATCCGCCATTTGCACTCGTTCGAATCCAGGCGTCTCCCACCTCCCCGACTACCACCACACCACAGGTATACCAAAAACCCTTCCGTATCACAGCCATTAAATTCTGGAACTTCCTCCCCACCCCATTGAAGTTAAGTTCTAAAAATAAATTTAAAAATAAACCATAAGAATACTTACTTCAACAACAAGAATGTTCAATGTAAGTTACGCAAGTTTGAATTTGGGTTGTATTATTTATTATAAATATTATAAACTGAGGTGACTCTATCATTGGAAAGGATGGGAAACAGATCTTTAATTACTTTTTGGAGGGATTGTATTCCGGGAAGGTAGGTGGTTAGAACAG
>WURS02454224.1:0-13994 GCA_011762765.2 Rhinocypha anisoptera
GGAGGTCCCGGGTTCGAGTCCCGGTCGTGGCATATTTTTTCCGTGAAATATACTATTCCCTTGCATTCGTCTTTTATGATTTCCTATCCTGTTTTTCCCAATTCCTATCCCAAATAATATATATATATATATAATATACACACACACACTTGAAGAAAAACTCAGTAATATTGATATGGTCTTAGATAGCACAAATAATAAACAAAAAACACAGAAACATAGAAAAAGGGTACAATTTTTTTCACGGATGCTTGCGGCTTCTTCTTCCAGATTTCGTCCACCGTAGAAGTCTTCTATGGCGGACGAAGCCTGGAAGAAACAGTCGGAATCTTCCGTGAAAGAAAACTCGTGTCCTGAGTTCTGCGTTTTTCGTGTATTATTTGTGCCGTCTAAGACCATATATACGATATATTTGCAACTATAACTGTTAATTGTTAACATGTTTTTAAAATACATGGATATAGATTGATTTTTTAAAAAAACGTTAACAGCAGCTGTAACTTCTCCGTTTCGTTGTCTAAAATATCATTTATGTACCTCTGAATGATGTTTGCCCGCACGAATTCTGACAAGAGTTGTAGTTATTTTACAGGTTGCCACGGTGATCACAAGATCTTTTCGAGGATACTCATCGAGTTAGCCTGGGGGCAGCGTGCTCGCCGGATAATCTGAAGGTCGCGAATTGGAGTCCTCCCTAGGGCATGGACGTCGGCGCACCCTTTAAAAATACTACTACTACTACTTTTCGAGGAAATGGGTTTTAATAGGAAGGCAGAACCCAACCGCAGGCGTCTAACCACGGCTTCCCCTCTCCAGAAAAATTTGAGCGAGGACGCTTCATCAGCATTCCAATCCGAAGACTGGTTATTGCAGTCCTTTCCAGTGTTAACCTTCTTACCCTGTGTTACTTCTTCTTTCTGACGTCTTTTATAATTTCCCCTACGGATTTTTCTCCTGATCTTCCTCGCGGGACTTTCCCTTCTCTTGTATTCTTCAAGAATTCAGTATGCTACTGGGTGTGTCCTAATCCGCCTGATTCTTATTTCCCTTACTCCGTACTCCACATTGACTTATCTTGGTCCGCTCTTCTGTACTCTCCTTCATTCCTAACTCTATCCGTCCACTTTGTATAATCAGCTTTCTCCTCCAGCACCATGATTCGAAGGCTTCTATTCTTCTCTGGTCTGCTTTTCCTGTGATGTTTGCCTCAGATCCAAAAAGCACCATGATCCATAAGAATGTTTTCACATACTGCTTCCTTATTTCTATTGAAATCTTCCTTGAGCATAGTAGTCGGCTTTTCGCCATAAATGCTTTCTCAGCTGGAGCTAATCTACACTTGACACCCGTGAAAATTCTACCGTTCCATGCTATCCTCTTTCCCAGGTGAGTGACTGATTCCTATTGTTCTAATTCATCTCATAAATGTCTGCAATTCTCTTCCGCATAATAGTATTTTAGTCTCCTTATTATTTGTTCTCATTTTTTTACTCTTTCAGTACTTGTTCTATTGCGTTCAAGGTCTTCAGGTTACACGTTTCAGTTTTCAATTTCAGCTTTCAGGTACTGCAGGTCTTCACGTTTCTCTGCTACAAGGATGCCTACGATGCAGTATCTCATTTGTTTTTCATCACTTTTTTCATAGAATATGGCCGTCAAAAACATTTTTTTAATACGGTAAGGATAAGAGTACCGAAGTATTTTCCTGCCTATAAGAGGCACTAGCATATAAGGCACATCGCAGTTTGGCCAAGAATTCCGCGAAGGAAATACAGCAAAACTTTGTCCACCAGGTGGTACTGACTGTTATGCCGTTTTAATAAAATTTGTGGAAGTACAACGTTTTTTTTATTTATTCATCATGAAGTTCCATAAGGCTGAGGTTGATACCATTAAATTTATTCCTGGAGAATTTAATAACCCTTAATATCACCTTAATGATGAAATGAGATATGAAAATATGCTATATGTATTCAAATGAAAAGTAAAAGGATAAATGGCCATTAGGTGGAAGAGAATGAAAACTGGAGGCGAAGATATAACAATGAGTTCTATCAATTATTCAGTGAAGTAAGTCTGTCAAATTATATAAAAATCAAGAGGCTACGATGGCAGAGAAAGGATGACAAAAGAACTGCGAAGAAAGTTTTCAGGGGGAAAATGGAAGGAAAGAGACCGGTGGGGAAACCCAGGAAAAGATGGACGGACAAGGTGGAGAGTGATGCAAGATACCCCAGGAACTGGAAGGACGATGTTTGTGACAGGAAAAATTGGAGGCGACCAAAGCCCAAATTGGGCTGTAGCACCAAAAAAGAAGAAGAATATCACCATATAATACGCAGGTGGTTTACCATTTATTTTTTTGAGAAAAAACCCTGTCTTATTAGCTGTAAATTATGGTACTTAATAGATGCATAACTGGTAGATGTGAGCTCCGACTTTTCATAGTTGGCCTAGCTGCTGAGTCCTCCTCCTCGTTTTCAGCGATCTTCAAACTATAACGGATCCGTAAGCAACATATTTTAGCTTCGCTTATTTTATGGACCAAAGTAACTATTGGATTATCTTGGGTAGTGGGTGGAAGGAGTAGCGTGATATCCTATATTGATGTCGCTTGATGGCAAGTTTCCGATGTCATTTTCATTGTTGCAATATTTCTAGCCTTATCACTTACGTACTTAAGGTGAGTAGCCAGTGATTAATTCCCGATTGAGACGTGGCAGTTAAAAAGAAAAACTGAAACCACTTACGGTGAGAGCGGTGAATACGCAGTCAGCGAAATGACCAGGAAGTTATCGCAAATCGAAATATAATTGAAAAAGTGGGTTGTAATAAAGAACCCAATTTAAACGACGCGAGAAAGGTAGGTAGAAGAGATGTCGATAAAAGAGCGCCGTCGCATTAAGCCGTACATTCCCCCATATTAGTCTTCGCAGACGTGAAAGACCCAAAGGGCAGCCGATTCGGTAGACACGAGAAAATGGACTAGTGGGTGAGACGTGGATTTTTTCCCCGAAGAGGGATATCTACATCTGAATGGGGTCCGAAATGGTAATGTTTTATGCTGCATATATTCTATCGTTTGTTATACTTGTTGTATATTTCGATGCTTTTCCATAATAAACATTTTGACTTTTGAAGTTTCGCTCGGTCGGTTAGAGTTGGAGAACACTCCGTGTGCATCACTGAAACTCCAGAAATGACAAAATGGCGGAAGAAGGATCTCGACTTGAAGCGGAGATCGGTGAAGGACGATCACAATCTGGATCAAGCGCACTGCATTGTGTCGTAGATCTCACATGAACCCCACCAGGCGTCTTACACAAACTGAAAATGAGTACTTATCCTGTTATATATTTTCACACGAACATATAATGTATGTAATTTCAACATGTAATTTCAAACAAGTATCTAAAAAAATTATCTAATCCTTTTACAAATGCCAATAAATCGGTAAACAATATGCTCATCTAGTGCCATAATATATAACTTGACATAAATATTAGTAAATCAGCATATGTAACGTTTCATACCAAACAATCCATTCCTTCATCTAACTTCCTAATTAAAATGGATGGCTCCCATATTGTTTGTACTGAATTTGTTACCTTCTTAGGATTACACATAAGTGAAGACTTGATTGGCCAGCATATATAAATAAAAATCTACCCAAATTGGCAGCTAGCATCTTTATGCTGCGCAGTCTGGCAAATATTATTTCTGTAGAATTGATAAAGAAGGTGTATCATAAATTTCACTCCCTGTTAACATATGGTATACGGTACTATTCCGAGAAAATGCTGCTTTAGCCAAAAAGGTGTTTCCTTTTGAAAAAAGGTCATAATCGTGTTATGTTGGGTCCCCCTGCGGACACATGTAAAACCCTTGTTCGGCAAGCCTTTTCATCTTCACACTTCCCACAATTTTCATCCGCCATTATGTACTATTTAATTTTAAATCTATTATTTTAAATCCTATCTCCATTTAGTCAATACAAATACTGAGTCCCATCAACATGACACTCGGAGGAAACAAGATATCCATCTCTATGTTTATAATTTGAAGCTGTGGCTTAAATGTCCTAATCATTCTGCTTCGGTTCTATACAATAAACTTCCTGATGATCTAAGACAAGCTACCTCCATTTTGGGCTTTAAGAAAGGATTAAAAACGTTCCTCTTAAATGAGGACCACTATCATGGATTACCTTGAGGGTAATATATATTGTTCCATTTTTTAATTTTGTGCATTGCATTCCTTGTCTCATTCTTTTAATTTGATTTGTAATTATATTGTAGGTGTAAATTAAAAAAGCTATGGCTGTTTCAGGTCCTCCATCCCAATACAGTTATTATTATTATTAGTACTGAATCTGTCAGTTTTCATCGTTTTTCCGTGATTCAACTGATGAGAAAAAGATGAATTTGTATTTGCGTGGGGATCGAAGAAAATTCGTACCGAAAAATATTGGACTCTACACCAAGGGTTTTTCAACGGGTGGTAGGCGTCGTACTGATAGTACTTTTAAAAAATTGATGGTACGCAAGCAACGAATTAATGATCCTTTTGATTAAAAAATTGATTAAAAACGAAAATGAAAGACATTTACACATGAGGATAAGTTCACAGTGGGATACAACGGAGTGGTTCGTAACAGAAATGTTATCAATTGGTGTTGAAAAATTATTTTTTTCTTTTGGCATTGTGGTAGCCCTTCGGAGAAGGTTGATAACCTCTTCTCTATTGTCGGGAAGTATTAACTTTAAGATTTCTTGTCTTGGAACTAACATAACGCGGCCATTTTCCTATGAAGGTAAGAAAAACCTGCAGAAGTTTGATAAAGTACAAGCATCTCTGGATCCGCAGTATTAGCAAAAATAATATTTTATCATTTAACCATGAAAAAAGGAAATTTTCACCAAGTAGATCACGGAGCACAGAAGATGGAGCCATTGGAATAACAAAACATGCACACGTTGTCAGATAATGTCTTCGCGAAGAATGAATGAGGCGGCAATGCACATTCTATGCAATCGAGACGACAATAAATCTAATTATACTACTGTCACCTGCGCATTAATGAGTCTTTAACGAATTTTGATCTTCGACTCAGCTGCGGAATCCGGCTTCAATGAGCCTTACCCGAAACTAAATAGATGGAAAACAATTGATTAGGTGAGTAATTATTCCCTGGGCACGCCCTTTGAGAAGAAAGCCGCCAGATTCTGACGTCCTTGGATCCAGTTCTATAATGCAAGTCGCCATTATAAGATCGCCATCTAAATTGGATTCTATACGGCCACCGTGATTAGGCGAAAAAAAATACCAAGCATGAAAAAATAACAGTAATAAATGACCATGACTCGAAAGACAAGTCCTTGGACCGGTCAAATAAAAAGACAATAATACACTTAGTCGGCACTCCAAATTCCAACGTGATGATTCGTTTGATGCTTCTTGTAGTTGGTTGAGTTGGGGAAATAGACGGTATGTATGTTCAACATCTTGAATTAATGATTTAAATCTGCTTTTCGGAAACCAGCCGAATGAAAAAAATGTATTACTGGTACCTATGGATCTGATCGATCTATTGAACCGAAATCCGAACGCCTTTCACATTGCAGGTTACCGGTAAAACAGGTTTGGTGATAAAAGACCTCATGTTGACGCCGCGAACGGGGAGGATGGATTGATGAACCTGTTCCTCGACGATTACTGTAGAAGGATTACCAAATTTTATAATTAAATTCATCACTTTCTTCTCAGAAGGATACTACTTCTGGCTTTCACGTTTTATCTTGTCACACTCTAATGGCAGATATTCTCGATCCTTTTAACGGTGGAAAAATGGACTGTATTCTGCCAAAGCGAAAATCTGAGGTTTAGAAGGGTTGAGAAAGTCAATTGATTTCAATAATTCATTTTACCCTAGCAATCCTGGATTAAAAAATCGATTGCTTTTAGACTAAGAACTATTAATTAATTTGCTACGCTGTTTTTAATGCAATTTTACACTTCATATTCCTATGGAGTATCATATTTTACCAAATTACTCATTGAGGTAAAGTCGTAAGCGTAGTCAAAATTTTTTTGGGTATTAGTTTGAATTAGAATAAAGGCGGCAAAGGCTTGGCGAAGGAAGGCAAAGAAGAGTGAATGCAATTTTAACTTTAACTCTCGAATTTATGGACAAAACCAAGACCTCTACTGATGATGGTTACTGTTGATGAGTTATGACCGGGCGCAATCCGGGTTGTACCACCAACATTCTACTTTGACATTGCTTTTTTTCTTCCTCAACGGAGAGACAATCCTCAAGGTGAAAACTGATAAGTTGTAAAGTGCCACATAAGATGGAGAGTGAGAGGAGAGATGTTGAAGAGGACCAGCGAAGGAGAAACAAGAAGGGAATACTTAGATTGAGCATGGATAAGAAACCGAGAGCAATGGATTCCTCTTTGCGAATGGAGGAGGCAGGAAGGGGATGATAATGGTGTAAGAGAATTTTAATTTTCTCGAAAGGATTTAAAGAGGAAGTGAAAAATGTTACGACTTGAAGATATATAAGTGTGGAACGAAAGTCGTATCCAATACACAGAGGAACCGTCCATTAGGAGGATCATACGAGTTAAAAGTATACTTTATTTCAATCTTTTCGAAATGAAATTCCTTTCTCATCTTTCGTTACAGAGTACGGGCATATTTCCAGAAGGGATATCGGATTTGACTTTTCCCCCGATAAAATGCAAAAACACTTTAGAGTTTCATTGAGATTAAAAGCGTATCGATACGTACAAAATGTACATTTTTCCCGTTACACTAAGAGTAGATAGTGAATACTTATGGGAACGCTAGATTAAATGTATTTGCAAGAGTATTCAACTGTTTAATCGCTGGACTGGAATGAATTGGAGGGTGTCTTGAATCTTTACTGAGACAACATATCCCATCGCTTATTAGATCACGTTATTGCGTGCATAAATGTAAGTATAGTAAATACGAGCCATATGAAGAATCACACAAGGGGTGAATGGGTAATATACCAAGAAAAATTGAATAATGCAAAAGGGAGGACGGGGGATGAGGACGCGAAGAAGGAATTGGAATTTTGGAAGACATTCAACTCGGGAATGCTGGAAAAGAAGTTCATTCAAAATACCGATTCGATTATTTCGCTTGTACTTGGAAAATAAGAGACCCGGTACTTTCGGATTTTTAGTGTTCACTTTGAGGATATCATGTTACACAATTATTAAAAAAACCGTGACATGTCAGAGCGGTGTCAAGTTTATCTGATGTAAGCAATCCTCCACTTGCTGTGGCGATCAAAATGAAACCTCCAAAGGAAAGGAATAGCGTAATCCCTAATCGTCCATCTGAATTTTGCAAATTGGATGAGTTATTCTAGTCATATGAATATATTTTAAAACCTTTTTAACTCTGTTAAGCATCGTTGGTTAATGAAAACCCGTCTCATACTTTTATAAACACCGAAAATCAGCTGGTGAGTTAATAGCTTTCTGATTTCGCTTTTGTTTAATTATAATAGATATAAATAATTGAATGAACTGGTTCTCAACCGGTGGGCTATGATAATTTGAACAGAAAGTTCTAATTAACTGTTAAAAAAAATATTCTTGTGGATTATGGTGCATAAATTAATGTCAATATTTTCTTCATTAATGAATTCTTCCTGTACATTATATAAATATGTAACGAACACACGCACACACTTATACACATTCACACACAGAAACAAGTAAAAAGATAGACTCACATAACGGAGAAATATTCCCTTAATCCTTCGTCAGTCTGAGAGAACTGGATGATGGAGGATGATTGGCATATCTTCTTACTTGTTTCTGTGCGTGAATGTGTATAAGTGTGTGCGTGTGTCCGTTGTTGCTGCTCGATATATATATATATGTATATATATATATATATATATATGTATAATTATATATATAGGAGACTATAGCAATAGGAACTATTAAGTGTCTAAAAATGAAACAAGATCAAGTTTTACTTTGAGGTATTCTTTCGTGCTTTTATTCTTACAATAAATTTTACAATTCACAATAAAAATTCGACAACACGATCCGGGTTTCGACATTTATAACTTCATCAAAAGGTCAGATGATGATTTTATGAAGGTCGAAATATGGGACTGGTTTCCGAACTTTTTATTGCGGATTGTAAGCTATATAAAAATAAAACCATTGAACCGACTAGTTTCAAGTCTTTGTTTGTTATCGAATTCTTGCTAGTTTTTTTAGATAGTCCTGAAAGCTATTTCTTTAGACAATGGCTATGTCGCCTACTTAATTACAAGCAACTTCTGGAAATGGAACTCCCAGTTCATCATGTAGTAAATTTTGCTTTAGTTAATTTCCATATTTAACAAAATAGTTTAGTATTATTACCGTATTGCCTACATATTATAATGCCATAAGTAATAACATATTGTGAGGTATTTTTCAATTACATTTTCAGTTAGTGTATTTTCACAGGAATGATAGTTCATGTTTTACCATGGTTTACTACTTATATCCTTATTCTGCGGTTTTGGTTTCTTTGTCACGCCTTGACCGACTCTTTCGGCTGTTGACGCCTGTCGTCTGCGTTTCGACCGTTACAAGAGCTGTCAGGACGCGGATGTCCAGCTGTGAAGCCCCATTGATACATCTGCTTTGCAATGGAACAGCGATTTTCCAGACAAGAGATGTCAGCGACAACAGCAGTTCCACTGCCTCCATCTTTTCCATATGGCCCAACATCTAATGCTATGAATTCACAGTTGGCATCAACCAAGGCAAGTTATACAATGGAACAGTACTCCTTATAATTTAAAAAATAGGGAACCCCCTCTTTTTTTGAATAAAACTTTTGTATATGTTTCTCATCAACGGAGCACACGCAATGTGGAAAGGGATTCTCTCCCAGAGTTCCGCAGCACTCTTATTCAAGGTGGTACGACTGGATGTTGGCAATAACAAATGTGCCAAACGATTACGTAGGTCTTCCCGAGGATCTCGAACGACCACGCTTATATAGCGTTGGGAAATTCAAAATCCAAATGACAATGATCGAAAGTATTCTCCCGTCGCCAGAAATGTGGAAAAAGTACTCATTTCTCCATTCACACGGTGGCTTATTTGCGTTTAATATGAAATATTTTACAGTGGATGATTTTAAAAAGACATGGAAAGAAGTGAGGGATAACTCTTTGAAATCCAAACGAAACACAAGTTGGGGACTGGCTCTTAGGCTTTCGCCAAGTCATCCAAAATGGTCACTGCATCAACACCTGGCATTTTTGGACTGTAGTAAATAGGAGAGAGGGTGAGAAATTCCAAAGAAATTCTTTTCGTCTGCAATTAGCCAAGCTTCTATATTTTTACTTTCTCCACTAATAATCACATGTTTTCTTTAAAAAACTAAGTGTGTACTAGCAGAAAAGGAATCCATAGAGCAGTATATCGGAATCCGAGCACTGCGACACAGGTGAGAATAAACACGACAATGAGATGGTGTACGTTGGGCTGAGAGCCTCCGAACTTGATGCAGAAGGTGCAGTTTTGGGGAAAAAATGGAAAAAAAGGATTTGAATCAAGAGAGAAAACTCCCGACTCCATTCTAACTCTGAATTCTTCTACATCTATTATGGGATATAGCGTAGCCTCAACACGAGCCAACCGCTTTGATGAAAATTGAAGGTTAAGGATGGAAATTATAATTGGCAATAGGATAAAACAACAGGAAGTTGATCTATTCATGAAGGGTACACCTTGGAAAATTAAATATATTGTCGTAAAAATTGACTGCAAAGGCACGAATCGGCGTTCGAATAACAAAGGTGGAAATTTCTGCCTACATCATTACCTTACACTGCCTCCACCTTCTACTTCTCAAGCTTCCTTATGCGCTCCTTCAATTTTACAATCAATTTCCTTTCCTTCTTCAGAACCTTATACTTCCCTGTCTTCACCCCTTCATCCATCTCTAAAATACTCACTCAAAAAGCACAAGTGGAAATAATCAATTTACGTCTAATACTTCACAGTACAAATCCACATTATAAATTAAGTTAGTCGTAGAATAACTTTTAACATTTAAATATATTATAATAAAAGAAATTGAAATAAATTTATAGAACGATCCACACGGTCAAATGCTTTTTAAAATTCCAAATCCCTAACTTGTTGATCATTACTTACTCAATGCTAATTTTTCCTCTAGGATATCGGACGCTTCACACCATTTGAATCATATTTCTTCAGATCGTCCGCCACTAGATTTAGAACTAATTGAAACTGCGCCTTAAATAATCTAAAATACTGTCATAACTTTACTTTGTCATTCTTCAAATGACCATTGACGAGCATATTGTGCCAGTCTCCGCGTTTTCTTTCCAGCACTTTTCTGTAAAACTACTTTCAACATGTGGTCACCTTCTTTGTATTCCAATAAAAACAGCAAATTTAAATCGTCAACCTCCATTTCAGCTCAAAATCGACTCAATATTGCGGAATTTAGACCGATACTAAATCGTGGACTTGCCGCCACTTCTTTGCCTAGCCGCGGTAGAGGGACGTATGAACCGAGTTCATCGTTAAACACTGGGGGTGTGCCCCACCCCCCGCCCCAACTGTGAAGTGATTTCGGATTTTTGACGAAAATAAAAAAGAATAAAAATCATACGCCCGATTTCATCACCATCCTGAGGAAAGATAGCGGGACTGGGGTTTAATGGAAGGAGCAAATTAGGGAAAGTGGCGTTGTGTGTTTGCCGGTGGAAGGAGATAACACGCGTAATGGCGCAAGGTTTGCACGTCCACGAGACATATTCCACTCTAAAATTCACACTAGCAGTCTATATGGACGAGAAAGGCACTCCCTATGTTTTTTCTTCTTTGGAGAAAAGATAAGTCAAAACTGCGAAACATTGACGTGGTTCTACCGAAAACCACGGAGCCGACCGGGTTAGCCCGGAGGGTAGCGTGCTCGCAGGCTAACGCAATTGGTCGCGGGTTCGAAGCCCGCCCAGGGCATGGATGCTGTGTTTGTCCAAATGGTTTTCTCTATGACGTGAATAGGTGCGAAATGGCCATAGTTGTCGAAGCACCCTATAAATGAAAATACTACTACTTCTACGAAATCCGCGGGCTCATTCCAATCACAACGGGAGTGCGCCTGCTTCATGGAAACACGAGGAGGAGTATTAAAAAAATGCATTGTTGAGTCGCAGGTTTCCTCGGTGTTACAGATTTTTGGATCCCTCCATTTTAGGTTTTTCTCCGCGTTGTTGTGTTTCTAGTTGACGAAAGTTTCGACGGGATTCCGTCACGCGTCTGCTGGCCCGGCAGGACACTACCACCTGAAGCTGGCTGGACGGGCTAGAGACCGACGTCTGTGATGGGGGGATAGGAAGCTCGTGCCACGCCTGAACAAATGTCTGGATCTCTATGGGAACACTTAGAAAAATATTTGGAAAATGGAAAGAGCAATGGAACGTTTTAAATAAAAGTAGGGGAGCTCCGATCACATAAGCAAGAAATTGAGCTAAAAATCACATTTTTTCCCGAAAAACATGTAATGAGAGGAAACACTTAGGTTCACTACTCAACTACGACATACAGAACTTTAAAAGTTTAGCGGTGTAAACTTTTTTTTTACAAATTTGTAAATGAAAAATGTGCTTCGATTGGTGTTCTCCCACCCACGGGGAGATGGCGATCACGGCCTTTCCTATGGTATGTAAAAGGGTAAGACAATATATATTTTTATATAAAAAGGTTATTATTACCAATAAACAAAACTTATTGGAATGTCATTAATTTATGCTAGATTTATAAAAATATAACAAAATTTTTACTTTCCCTCTTTATTAAAAAATCTGGTTTTATTATATAAGCTACCCTCGTAGTGACCTCATGACGTTATGAACAACGAAATCTTGTCTTTCAAGGAAATGGACTACTTATCTCTCCTCCCCGAAGTACTTGAGGTTCTTGCGGCAAGAATAAGAGGCGTATGGAAAAAGGCAGCATTGAACAATTCCAGAAATCATATAATTCCGTTAATTAATGATTAATAATTATTGTGTGCCTCAAACAGAGGATTTTTATCTTTCCGTAAGTTATCTACCGTGAATAGGTCTTAATTAAAATAACAAACTGCCTCGCTCAGAATCGAATGAGACTATTTTTGACTGCTCTCCCTATTTATAGATTGATTTACAAAAAGATAACTGCAACACTTATCTCAATAAGATATTACATGCAGTAATATCTCATTAAAATTTCAGAAATATCCTTGAGTAAATCAGTATTCATATGTGCTCTGTCATGTGGCATTCCATTATTAAGAAAGTTTAAACTTCTATGAGATATCGATGAACATGATATGAAATATGAAATCGTATGTTTGAATGAGGTACGACAACTATTTTTGAAAATTTGAAAAACATTTCTATAAAGGAAGAGTTTAGAAAATGGCGTGAAAAACAAATGGCGTAAAATGAAGAGAATGAAGAGTCTTTTGTGGCGATTTTCCGGCTTGAGGAGCTCCTTGTCGGGTTTATTCCGCGGTGACACGTTGAAGATGATATATTCAAGATGTCACTGAGGAGGAAACCGTTTATTTAATCATTTAATTATTATCTGAATATTTATTTTTAAAGGTGAGGCAAACATGAGTAACAACAATCTATGGTGGTTGGATACAGTGTGGTGAGCCAGTTCCGTTCCTTGGACCATGTACGGCATGGTGCTTCGCATTCGCTCCAGGGAACGCAGATGAGTCCGTTCTGAGCAACTAGGGCAGTGAAGTCATCCGGAGAACAAGCTGCGGCAGAATAAATCCCATATTTTGGGAGAAAGCATTTGTAGCACTTTATTTTTCTCATAGGCACATTTGTAGATCGTACAGAAATATTAAAATTTTACTCCAGGAGACATTTTATAAGGAATTAAAGACACAACTGTGATAGTAAAGTATTAATTACACAGATCTTTAACATTTTAAAACTAAAAGAACTAATGTGTGAATAATCTCATTTTCAGTGGGTGTCGAGGGTTTCCTGAGGATTATTTACGGAAACTTTATATAAAAAAAATTATTTTATATTGTCATTTTTATATAATATGTTGTCTTAAATCTTCACTTAACTCGAAATAAATTAAGCGATTTGTTCCTTCCCGAAGGATTATCGATGAATAATAGGGTAATTATCGGTTAGCGTTTTGGCGGTAGCTACACATTGATTGTCGGCGGCAATCACACACGTTGATTTAATTTTAACATATATAACAATTACTTCATTTCAATGTTAAGGAAAAACTTACATGATATACTAGGATATCAATCATAAATAGGTGAGAGACCATGGATAATGAAACAGAAGTCGTCCTTTCGTCAGAATGCCTGAATCCACTTCGTTTTCATTGAAGTTTCTTTGGGGAAAAACGGAAAAAATACTTAAATTATCCCTCGCCGTTTCTCCGACTATTGCTGCATCCAAACACAGCACAAAATGCCATCGCCGAGCTCAACGCTTGCCGTTTTAACCGGAAGAAGAAACAGGATTGGGACTTCCAAAAACACATCACCAGATCACAACACACCGCTGCACACCAACACGCTATCAGTCACCTTAATTCGCGTTAATTCGGTTGTTTTAAATACTTCGCCTAATATTGGCTTCTATTTCTCGGGATTGAAGTGTGATTGGGAGGGAATTATAGGTAGCATACCAATAATATGATTGCTGTGGTAAATAAATTTTGTTACGGTGTTGTTTGAAGTCTGGTCAGCGTTAATAGGCTCTTCGGACTTTCTTTTTCCTTCTTCTATTTTTATTTATTTTTTATTTATTTATTTCGTTCAAAGACAGCACAAAGCCAATTATATTGAACGTATAACAAAGGAAAAAACAAAATAGTAACAATAAAAACTTAACGGATAACAAGTAGCAGCACCACTTACAGTTTACA
>WURS02454235.1:0-13993 GCA_011762765.2 Rhinocypha anisoptera
CCTTTTTGCCCCCCCCTCCACCTTTCCTTCTCTGCCCCTTCCCCCGCTTTCCCCCCCCTCCCCCAAGCACACTAGCCCAATCACTGCCTCCCTACCACATTCCTACCCCTCCCCCGAACTTCCATGAGTACTTTACCTTTAGGTATATATACCCTGCTATTGTATTACATATCACCTGATGATGCTGCACTGCAGCGAAACCCGGGTCGTTGAATAAAGTTTTTTATTTTATTGTGGAATTGCAAGGTTTTCATTACTCTTCCTAATATGGAGAAATTGCACAGAGTTAACCCTAAAACAGTTTCCTTTAGTGCAATATTATTTTATGAATATCTTGAGTTTGATTAAAAATACATAATAGTTTTATATGCATAGTTCTTATTTATTTCAGCTTAAACTTAAATTTACTAATATCAATTGGAGCACCTAACCTAATAAATTAACTGGTTTAAAGATATAAATTGATATTTAACCAATAAATATTTGTTCTCTAGTAAAAGTAAAAAACAAATATATACAAATCCAAAACGCTATATTTATAAAGATATAAAAAGTATAACTGTTTCCCATTTAATTTTCTCATATGCCTTTAGGAAAAATTCATCCTCTGAGACATGCAACCCCCACTTCACATATGCGCATAATCCATTTCCAACCGCTATCACGCTAATGTGTTGCTTTCCGTGCTATCAATCAATAATCCGAAGGCATCCTCCCAATCATCCAAGTTAAGGGAAGATGCAATTATTTAAATATTTTGGAGATATCATTCACATTAATCCACCTACCATGAGAAATAATTTACCCAAGAGTTATACAAGAGTAAAATGCTCTCATAGTTATAGAAACTGAGGTGAAACGGGAAAACATCCGGTTTTAAAGAGTGGAGTGGTAATTACCACAAGGAATGAGAGTTTACACAACGTCACGTGGAATACTTAACATATATATCGATAGTACAAAATTAACGTAAAGGCAGTTTCATTAAACTCTTTTCGTATTTATTTTGGAATTGGAACAAGTTTTCTTTCTCGTTTTCTTTTAGTCTAGCTAGAAGATTGGAATAATATTCCCCGGTTATTTTCTTACCTTTTATAAGATAACAAATAAAGTAAATGTATTTAGCAATCTAAAGACTCATGCCGTGAAGTTTCCGGCTGATGGAATCGACTTTGCCTTCAACAACGCCAAACATTCGGTTTATGTCTGTTTTTCAGGCTGATACTTAGATTGTGCTGCGTGAATTAATTGATTAATTAAATTAAAAATATTAATTTAATACTAATAATTTAATTAAACATTAATTGTGAACCCTCGATAGATTTTCGAATACAAGTTGGATGAAATTAGATTGCCAAGTACATTTATAGAATATTTGAACAGAAATAAAATGTGTTAAGAATGTCTCTCAAAAGCTGTAATTTTCCTATCGAATTTCCTCTGTAGATGCTCACTAAGCATAAAACGAGATGATTTCATATGACTATGCTTTATTTTAACCAATCACCGTTGCAGCTACTTACAAAAATCACCGTTACAGCTACCTTTCTTCATGTAAATCGGTGTTTGCATTTTAGGATTTCTTTACTAAGAAATTTCTTCCCTGCAAATTATTTATTCATTAATCTATACTTATTTCCCAATTATAAAGTATATTGTACTTATAACTATAGTATATAGTCCTGGTCATCTATTTTTGTTGCTTTTACGCACTGATCTGCTCCTTGAGTCACAGGAAATGAGGTTAAATTCCTACAATAGTTGACTCGATTTCTAAGTAGGACGCGAATGGAAAGGTCGAAAAAATACCTTTTTAAATGTGTCAGTTAACTATTTTATTTTTCTCTTTTGTCTACTTTAATTTCATTCAATAACCTCGTGGAAAAAACCACGTAGTCAATATGTAAAATTGACTCAACAGGCCATACGATATATCTAATTGAGTATAGGCCTACAGAGTTTCACCTTGCAGCACACATTTACGATGTGTCTCTAAATTCTGGAGTATTCCAGTTCATCAGCATTAATGACGCAACTGTTTTACATAGATTAACTCCATTGATCTTCATTAAAAATGGATCTCGATACCTCTCCTGCCATCCGGGTTAGCCTGGTGAGTAGCACGCTTGTCGACCTACCCAAAGGTCACGGGTTCAGTACAATATGAAGAGGCCCAAAATGACCATAACCGTCTGAGCACTCTACAAAAAATACTACTAAGATACCTCGTCTTTCATCTGGGGTTAAATTGGGAGTCTAGAGTAAAAGGTTCAAATCGAGACTACGTTACATGATAAGCAAATTGATGACCCATGAAAACAGTTTCATAGAGAAGAATTTATTATATTTTTGTTTTTATTGGGTGCTTCGACAACTGTAGTCATTTTGCACCTCTTCACGTCATAGAAAAACCCCTCTTGTCTAACACAACAACCATGCCCTGGGCGGTATTCGAATCCGCGACCTTTGGGTTAGCCGGCGAGCATGCTACCCACCAGGCTAACCCGTTCGGCGGAAGAATTTATTATAACTAATAAAAGTCACATGGTGGCCCAGGGGGTAGAGCACTTGGCTACGGCATGGGAAGGTCAGGTTCATTTTTGAGAGATACCTGCAAGCACTTTCTCTTATACCTAAGAAAAGTGACTCTGTATACAATATCGTACTTGGAATGCCTGGCCCCTTTAGCATAATGTATTATTAGCCCTAGAAATAAGCACTCGATAAACTTCCCTCTACCTCATTCCGATGCCACCTCACAGGCACATTTGGCTCAAAAACTGTAGTTTGGCTATTCGCCAGTAAACCTCAATCAGAGACGAGAGATTTGTATTTTTATGTGTGAATGTGGTTTTATGGTCTATAACATCTTTAAGACCAAACTAACTAATGGTCTTTACTTCCAATACTGAGGGAAAAGCTGTAAGTAACCAATTGGTAACTCACTAATATAGACAGCCCAATTTGGTAATATCTGATACATAATACGATACAACGCCAAAATTGTCGTTCATAACTTTGAGGAAATACGAGAAAATGTTCCACTTTTCCCATTAGTGTCTATTACTCTCAATTATGTAATCGTGGTTTATAACACTTGGTGGATACTAACGCTTGCACCCTTGTTCCGAGAAGCCATAAAACCCGGGGAGGCAGCGATTGCAGGTGGTTCCTCCCACGCCGGGCTTGCAGGCGCATCGGCCAGTCTCCGGGTCACAATCTGTCCTGCTTTCCACTCCGCCTGAACTGGAACCGAGGGTGTCACAATTACATTTGCGGCAACCTCTGCCTGAGGTCAGTCCCCAGTATCCCGGCTGGAATGAAAAAACGGAAAAAACACAAGTTTTTGAAGAAGAGTGAATAACTGAAGAATTCATCGTCTAGGAAACAAAATGCGAAATGAAATGGTTGACAGAACACTGGTGGAGAACTCGGTTTTGATACTTAGGAATATGAAAGACAAAGGGATGGCACTTTTCCACTAGTTAAACTAATAGAAAAGTTCTATCTCTTTGTCATTTATATGTTTCAATTCAATTAATATGTACATGACGCCTGAAATTACACATTTTAAATAGGAAGCGACTGAAGGGATATGTTCATTAAACTTCTGATAACGCAGATAAACCTGAATCCATATGCCAATTATAAAAAAAATGTCATATAGAAGACTAAATTTAGAAGAAATAACCAAGCAGGGATTGTAAAAAAGGATTTTTTAAAAATATTAGATAATTCATATTTATATAAATTAGCTTATAAATAAAAGGAATAAGATTGATTTGAGCCGTACACCGAAAGCTGGAGGAGAAAGGAAAAGGTTTTAAAATATTCAGGGAATTAGAAATAAGGATAGATGACATGTTAACAGCAATGAAATAGATAATTTATTCAAAGATTCGTAGATGAAATCATAAAAAAGCACAGATTAAGGCTCTAAAATGACAAGCGCTGCGCTTTTTAAAGGATCTAAATTCTGAATATAACACTTATTAATAAAAACACTTACTTCCACTGAAGCTAATCAGAGGTCTAGGAGTGTCTTTGGGAAAGTTAAGCAGCAAATTTAAAAACTCGTAAGAAATAGTACATTTTACATATCACGACTGGGCTCAATTATCAGAATTGAATCCATTATCATCTCAACAACACCTATTAAAATTATAACCGCCTGTGAAAATTCAATTTAACAAGTTAATGTTTAAAAAAAGGCCGTTACAGTTTGCTATATAAAGTGGTCTATAAGTAAGTTTCTTTAATTAATTCTTGGCATACCATATAGATACTATTTAGCTTAATTATAATTCCCACAAGACAGCTTTCAGCAAATTAAAACATATGAAACTAAACCATTGTATCTAATTCGTGAAAAATTACTCACCCGACATTGATCACAGGCACGACCGGCAACATTGGGCTTGCAGAGACACTGCCCACTGACGATATCACAGGCGAGAGAATCGGAGCCATCCTTGTGGCAACCGCATCCTGAAAAGATCAATTTACATATTGATTGCTTTGAGTTTCTATTACCATTTAACGTGGGTAAAGCAGGAATAAGCTGATAGAATATTTAATATCACTAATATCACTTCAAATAGGTTATATATATAAGAAAGCGATGGCATGCCACAGTATCCTATATAAATTAATATTTCGTTTTCCAAATTTTAGATTTCATCATTTGATAATGGTGATATGGCCTTTTTTCTGGAGACTCCAATTAAGAAGCGGTGCATTTGCTGTGATCCAATTTGTGAGGCAAAAAGCAATATTGTATTAAAATGAGTTGATTATTTTGATAGTTCAAAATAAAGATGTTTTCCTTAAAAAATATGGGCGTCTATCAACTCAAGTAGTAACACATTCACCAAATTGATAAAAATCACAAAAAAAACGCTCAATTCACTGTAATATCAACGGTCAAGTAATGTGGGGAGACTTTTAGGGAGAGGAAAGTGAGACACCCCAAGATGTTCACCAAATGAACGACCTAGACGAATCGCTTTTATAACGCTAGGCAGCGTAAAAGATACGAGGGCATAAAGATGTTTTCAGAGGTTAGTTTTTGTGACCATACCATTTTTGTGATGAGGACGTTACCCCGCCGGCCTCGGTGGCAATGGGGTAGCGTCCACCTCTGCCGACCTGGGGGTCGCGGGTTCGAATCCCGACTAGGTGGATTTTTCTCCACCGAGGACATGAATGTGTGTGTTTTGTCATTGAAGTCATTTATATATAAGCACCTCCTGACGAGCCTGTGGGCCAGGAGGACTTAAAATGGTTTCAAGAATGACAGTGTATGAACATGAAGAATATTTTGAAATTTTTTGCATTACATGAATTATTTTACTGTTTTTGTTTGTGTATCAATACATATATAGCATCCTATTCGCCCAAGCAGATAGTATGTGAAGATGCAAAGAGGTTTAGCGCAGACCGGGTCACGCCTCTTGTTAGTAACGCCTTTTGTGTTCACTTCCATCAATTCACTGCATACATCACGATGCGGTATCTTATTTATTTGTTGTACAATACAATCATATTCCTTTTTTTTATATTTTCAGTAGTTTCCGACAGAAATTGGATTTTTATTGGTTGACAGTATTGAGGTGTTGATGGCCTTGGATTTTACCATACAATTTTCTCTTTTTTGGTATTCGAAACGGGACAAGTCAAAGTATTTTTTCAGCAACAATATCTACAACAGAAAAGGATTTGTAATATTATTAAAGCTTAAATAACTGCTATATAGAGGGTGTCCGTAAATGATGTTGTTTCCGATTTTAATATTTTTTATTCAGTTCTTCCAGGGTTCATCTACCTGGACATGCTCAGTGAATGGTCAATCCCACTGCAGTTGCAGGAGGGCATTCCAGGCGGGATTTATCAACAAGAAGGTGCCCCTCCGCATTTTCATTGTGAAGTGAAGTCGTACTTGAATGAACGTCTTCCTCAGCGTTGGATTGGGCGCGGAGGTCCTATGGAATGTTGATTTTTTTGTTGGGCTATGTGAAGTACAATGTGTACGTCCCTCCACTGCCTACTAATCTGCAGGAGCGGAAGGCACGGAGGCTTCAGAGAGACTTTTGACAAAATTGATGAAGAAACAAAGCACAGCAAGTGGCAGGAGATTGAATACAGCTATGATGCCGTTCGAGTTACTCAAGGTGCCCACATTGAACTTAACCAATGACTTCATACACCTCAATAAAACTTTTTGAGTTGATATTTCAGCTGGTATGTGTTTTATGGGTGTAACCTTAAGTAAAACTGAATACTAAAATATAAAAATCGGAAATATCATTCACGGACACCCTGTATAACAATGAAATGACGTACACTCTTGCTTTGATTATTAAAGGAAAACATGTACTCACTCGGAGCCCACAAAGTTAAGGCATTTCGGATAAAAAATATGCACAATTTAACATTATTAACAATAAAAATATATTAAGGTCGATTATGTTGAGTACTAGGATGTAATATTCATACCATCTAATGGGAAATTACAATGTCGCATAATTTAATTTACTATGTTATATACTGTCATGTGGGTGTCCTTGATTCTAAATAGAATAACGTGTTTTTTTCAGTTTATATGAAAATAAAATAACCATATTACTTTGTGAGCATTTCTTGACGATTTTACTTAAATTATAAAAATCATAAATGAATAAATGGTAACATACTGGTTTAAAGGTCCCGAATATGTTTTGGGTACGAAATTCGTATATTTTTCTTTGATAAACATTGCAAACGCGGGTGGATGCGGCTGATATTCACATAATTCATAAGATAAAAACTTAGTCTACAACCTCCAATAAGTTTGAAGACAATTCTATTAAATTATATAAAGTTTAGATGCTTAAAATCAAACTTTAAATCAATTATTCTAATGAAATTCGGTGCCTTTTAATTGCAAATTTACGAAACACAAAATAACAATGGGAATAATGAAATAAATATTTGAAATCTACTTAATCTTCTCAGTTGTTTCCGTTCTACAGAATTAAAATAGCATTTATAGCAGGGGCAATACAGTGATTTTAAGGTGTCGTTGCATTATCTGAACTCTGCTTCTTGAATTTGTTACCTGCCTGATGGCCACTTTCAAATTGATTATTATGCGCATGATCGCACATTGTGATATACCTGTAACGGTTTCCGCCGCGTCAAATATCACGCCAGTATAAAAGAAAAAAAAATGCCAAACTAGACATATTTTTTGTACCCATGGTCAGCCTTTTGGGTTTTGGCCCCACAGCGCGCTGTTTGAATTGAGCGTCTACTATCAGGGACGTTCAAATGGAGACACTCCGCACTCACGAGAGTCCTTCGTCGGAGGCTGACCCGAACGATGAGTAGGGAGTAGAGATGGGCCATTCCGATTCGATTCACTCGGAAATCGATTATTTTAATATTTTGAATCGTTTATTGTGATCTGATTCGTTTCCTTTCCGATTCGGTTCCGATCCGATTAAAATGCGATTGCAATTCAATAACGATGCCGATTCAATTACGATCTCGACTCAATTACGATTTCGATTCAATTACGATTTCGATTCAGTTACGATTTCGATTCGAATAGACTTACATGCTATGATTCGAATCGATTTAGAGGACACGATTTTCGAGCGAACTGATTCACACAATACGATTCGAATCGATTTGGTAGAATCGATTCATTACTTGAAATCGCCCATCTCTAGTAGGTAGGATAGTAAAGCGATTTTGGCAATGATTTCGTTTAAATGCAGCGGAGTTCGGGCGTCAGATACACATCCGCCTCACAGAATAGAAGCGTCCTCACAGAGAGCACGAAAGCACAAACCACGGTACTAATATATAATAAAAATTGTTGGGTTTATTCTGGCGCAGCTTGCACTCCGGATGACGTCACGACTCTAGATGCACAGAACGGACTCATTTTCGTTCCCGGGAGCGACCTACCTAATATATTAGTACCATGGCACAAACTCCTCCATTCCGCACTTGGCGGATCTTTTCTCTACCACTACTCCCGATTCAGAGTTCGCAGGCCGTCGCGGAGGAGCACGAGCCTTTCAAAGAGGAGCGACTTACCCACGAGTCGGCGAAGTTCATTTCAAACATTCTGACCGTAAAGAAATACCAAGAGTGGACGTCGAGACAAGTGAAAAGAAGGAATTCGAATAAACCACTGTATGAATTGATGGTTATATTATTTATTCATTTGAAGATGAGTAATAGTTTTTTAAGTAATGAACCAGTTCACCTCTTCTATTAATTCTTCTCTTCTCTCCAATAAGCATAACTTTTTACCCAATCTTCAAGCGGATGTTTTCATTAGCCTTTAGGGTTATCCTTTAATTTTTGACATTCTAGTTCACGCCTTCATAGCTTTCAATCTGCACTTATATTCCACGTCGAATGACTTCATCTTGAGAGGATGACTAACACTTTCAATATATTCATTTTCAATGCCATCGTTATTTGTGCCGTTTTATTCATAGAATGAATACATTTGAATGCATGATAGATTGATTGCATTTAGGGATACACTACTTATTCTGTAGAACTATATAGAATAAGGCGCTTATCTCTTCGATCGATTGCCATATCATACTTCGAGTAATCTCCGACAAGCGCTTTCACAAAATCTTTGAAGGAAACGTAAGTAATGTAAGCTCTGTATATAATGACATAGATCTCTCTATGTTTTGAATGCATACCGGAGAAGGTGAGATGTGCGATCAATGTTCCTTATTATTTTGAGTTTCACTAGTTGAAACATATTTTTAGAGGCTCATATGAGCCTAAACTTCCTCCTACCCTTCCATTCCCATCCTTATATACTTTTCCTTCCGGTATGAGGAGTCAAATAGCTAACACAGACTTGAAATAACACAATTTCTTTTTGATTTTGTACGAGTCTTGAGACTCATTAACACTGTTAACAGATTTTACATATAGGCATTATTGTGTGAAACTAAGTCAATTATAAATATATTTATTAAGCAAAAGACTATAAGTATACTACTACTACCATGGGTAGTATTCTTTCGTCTCGATGACGAAATAAAGTACTCATCCTCTTCTAATTTGCAGCCACAGAAAAAGGAGAAGGAGAAAAATAAGAAAATACAGCTTGCTTGTCTTGTTCTCTATGTACATTACTTGAGATGACGGTTCGTAGTGTTACCAAAACTGGAGAATTATTCTTGTTACCATAGACTAAATCAATCTGATTGTCAGTGTTATTCCAATTAAGGAGACCAGAAAAACCGCAAAGCAAAGTGCTCGCTCACTTTATGCCCTCTCAAGAATATCTCATATTTCTCAAACTCTCCACAGGATGGCGCCTCTTTCAACCGATACGATACCGGAAATATTTGAAAGAGCGCGAAGGGTAGTACTTCAACTAGATGAAGAGAGGTGTTGAATTCAAGGCAAGTGAAATTCTCCGCGCAAACAAAACTATCTCCTAAACAATGAGCCATAGAATGTCAAAAGTTAGAACACATGAAATTTTTTAATCTATCCATTACATTTTTGAAAATAACTGGAATAAAAAATTTCCATTTGATATACATTCTTTAGATGACCAAACAATCCCTTTCAAAAATTCAAACCAACTAGTCAGTTTGAGAATAAATTCACATACGGGAGACCAATAAGCTCTTATCTTAATTTCCTCCCACCCTTCTATTCCCATCCTTATATACCGTTTCCACCTGGTTGGAAGAGCCAAATAGCTAAAACGGACTTAAAATAACACAATTATTAAAAATAATTTAGATCACAAAACTAGAAATGGAAACATAAAGAGAAACACTTGCATTGTCTACAATACAAAATAAGGCCTTTTCTTTTGACAATCATTTGGCATACGATAACCTGCCAATACGTGAACTTCCAATTCCAAAAGAAGATCGTAGCTCTGACGGGGTGTGAAAGAATTCAGTAATGACTAACGGAAAATAGTTCACTAAAGGAATGAATGTAATATGTATTTAATTTGAGGCACAGAGAAAGGAACTGGCCCCTCTACCATGTGTGAATTTCGACAAGCCGCGGTGGGCTTAGTACTAGGTGAGCTCTACCCTCACTTAACATACCAACCATCGGGTTGATTACTGTGGTTTGGTGAGTTAATGCATAAAACATCTATGGCTTAGTGGCCACAATTGTTTTCGAATATGCTCCACTTTTCGCAGAAGAAAAGTTTCATTTTTTCAGGGGAAAAACGGAAATATCTACTTATACTGAATTAAAGATTTGCGAAACAAATAAGTAAATAGATGGATTGGGTAGTTATGATGGTGTTTTTAGCTAATAAGATGCTCTAATATCTAGAAAAGTGATCGTATTTCAATTATTCTCTTAACCGAAAGTTATCCCGCCTAACTGAGAGCGGCTAATCTGACTCATTGCCAGTCCTTCCACCATTCCTTTTGTATATTCACAATCATCCGTTCGTCACGGCCGTACGCATGCTTATCACCGTGTTTCTCAGCTAAGAAGAAAAAGAACAAAACACTTCGAAAGTTGAACTCATTCCTTTCCAGCCCTTAAAGATCGCTATCTTCTGCAAACAGGATGTGACGACACTTTACAGTCACACATGGGTTACTCAAACTCAATGATTTACAATAAGAAAAATACATCAAATAATAAAATAGAAGGAGATTTCATAAAAAAATTGGTACATTATGGTGATTTCCACCGGAGAAAAATCGCGAAGATTGAGGTGGGATGTAAACCCATTAGGACCGGTCATCAAGAGCTTGAGAATATTGAGAATAATTATCGTGCGATGTAAGTAAGTTTGCCAATGTTATAACAGGAGTCAGCACAGAAATTATCCAAACTGAATAGCAGGCAAGTTATCTTTGTGGAATTCCAACACATATATGAGTCAATTGTCCCAGACCGATGAAGGGGAAAGCTTTCCCGAAATATTTCTTCCCAATTTGAGTCTTTTAAGTGTTTATTTTGTGTGTGTGTATATCTATATATATATCCAATATTATGAGGCTCTTATGAGCCTAAACATCCTCTCCCCTTCCATCCCCATCCTTGTATACCCTTCTTTCTTGTCTGAAGAGCCTAATAGCTAAACCAGACTTGAAATAACACCTTTAAAAAAAGTGTGCACAGTAATGGCTTCCGAATTAACATCCATTTTCCACTAGAAAGTATGCATCATATATTTTCTAGAGGAAAATTGCTATTATCTAGGGTACCATACCCACTTCGGTTTGAGGACTTGTTTATACTTACTGTTTGTTTCTATTTAATTCATTTTCTGTTGAGTGGTTTTATAATGATTTTTGAATTTTATTGTGGTATCACTTAAGACACAATTTGATCGGGTAAGACCTGTATTCCAATATTTCATCACGATGAAATAGAATGGCAGAAACTCAGATATTCCATGATTATCGGGATTAAAATAATCCTTCGTCCTTTTAAAGTAATCAAGCCTGAGATGGAGTTAAAGACTACAATGTTTACTACCATTGTCGATCCCCCATTTCACGAACCTATTGGTTATGTGAAACGGATCAGGATTGAGCCAGACATTTTCTCCCTGCGGAATTACTGGCAGATTCGTTATTACAAAATAATCACCCAGCTTGGGTGTCCGGGGCTGCTTTCTGGATTTTGAATTTATGCCCCTCGTGTAACTGTATGCCATGCCACTGCCCAGTACATATGCTGCAACACGACATATCTACGGAGTAGATTTGTATCACTCTGTATGCATTGTGAAGCTCTGCATCACTCACGTACAAAGTGAGGACTAAATATGTACTACTGTGAGGTGTCAACTCAGGAATCCCTAGCCATTGATATACCAACCATGTGGGTATATCAATCAACGGTCTCCCAAGGTGGGAATCGTTAACCTAACCTTACTAAAGGGTGGGGTGCGATTCGATGCAAGTTGGAGGAGTATCCGTAATCGAAAGGGAGTCCTAAGATTTATTTAAAGGATTATTAGCATATTAACATCTTGCCTAACTGGTTTACGGGTGACATGTTACCTTCTTTTCTATAGCAGAAGGCTAAAGTTATAACTGAGGGGATTAAAATGTTTTATTGTCTATTTGCAACAAGCGCAAACAGGAGGGGAAGTGAGAAGTTCGTTTTACGTGTAAACGAAATCTAATCAAGGCAGGGGAAGTAATCATTTATAATACAATACGATATAAAGGTGCTAGATGGCGACGTAATATGCAGGGAAGTTGGTTTGAAAGTCTGTAATTGTAAAATGCGGGACGCCTACGGCCGAATCCAAGCAACAACAAAGGAGGATTCGAAATACACCATGAATAAATCAATAGCTGGAGTGCCAATGTTTTTATGCCTACCAAAAAACCTGATGTGAAACGATTAGGATAGCTGAATGCGAACATACCTATTGGAACGTCGAGATAATTTATTTCAATTGTCTATTAGTGTTATCTCAGTCTCATAAATTTCACGGCTATTCTCGGCACAAGCCCATTGCCTGCGGAGCTACAGGTACCACTCACGACCACGCCACCGCCGTCCGACGGTGCCTCCAGGAAGTCTTTCAAACGGGAACAGAAACGAGGCGAATCGGTAGCGCACGGCCCCTTCTCATCAGTCAAGCCAAATGTTTCCCTCCATCCGAATCCTAAAGGGGGAAAACATAGCTATTCTTTTTTATGTAGATGCGATCTGAATTTGCGAAGAGGAATAGAAATTCTAACCGCTCGAATAAATCACCATACGAAAGGGACATACCTCCCTACCAAATTTTGTAAATTTCCAACATTTTGTATTCATAGTCATTTCTTTTTTTCGCTTTTCACACGGACTTATAACGGCGAAATAAATGCGTCTTCTGTACTACGTTGAGAAAAGACACCGAAATTCAAAGATATGGATAAATTAGATGAAATATAAAGTTGAAACACAACCGGCCTCATCTCACAGATTTTGCGAAAGTTAAAGCCGTCATGGAGTACTCCATCCAATGTATTTATATTTGATGAGTTTCAGGTACAATGAAAAAATTCGGATTCTTAGATATTCCAACCCTCTTTGCCATAAAACGTTCAGTCGAAAATAAACCGATGATAAGACATACAAGAAAGTTTTTCTCGTTATGTGGACTGTTGGATATATTTTGCGCCATCAATAAGATATCTAATAATTGTAGAATTGAACAAAATAAGTAGGAGGGTTTCCGAATTCCAAAGTAAAAATTTCAGGAAAAGGTATATCGTAACCATAAATATTTAAACAGAGAGCATTAAAGGCCTTTTTTAACATAACGAGGAAAGGGTCCAATTCACTGAATACGTCGTAAGACGGAGAACAATGCCAACATTAAAGAGATGCAATTTATTTACGAACAGATAAATTCAAGGATTCCCTTTTTCGTTCATACTTTCACTTAAAACGAAAAAACAGTACCAAATTAGTTTAATTACTAGATTTAAATATTCATATATTTTAAAACACCTCCCGCCTCCAAAACCAAGGCAAACACACTCAAACAACCGACCCCGCATACAAACACACTACAAGTGCACACAAGCGTAGCCAAACTCCTTTGCTGTTCCTGTGGGAACTTTTGGAGAAGAGATGTATACATATATATACATTATATATATATGTATATATAATTTTTTTTATCCGTACGCTTCGACCGCCACTTAACACATTCGCCGATGTTGACTGTACTTTTTAGTGAGTTGTAAGGATAAGAGAGTTAAGGATGTTTTGACCTATCCCATACTACCGACGGCGTCTCTCACTTTCCTCACTGCACATCCTCGGATACTCCCTCCGCATAATTATCTCCGCTTCCCATTCTGAATTTTCTCCGAATCGACCGGAGGAGACCTCGTGCATCGCCAGAAGCCCTCTCATGGAATCCCTTCTTTCCCCCACCCTCTCTTTCTCTCTCTCTCTCTCTCTATCTCTCTTTCTCTCTTACTCAATCCCCTTCCACACCAACCAAACACTCTCC